>PUFA01001014.1:0-61793 GCA_003508835.1 Eonycteris spelaea
AAAGAATAATAAACTTCAGAACAATAGCATAAGCTCACTAGACCAAAGGCAAGAGCCTTGCCACCTAAAACCGACAACTAATGGGAACGTGTGTAAGAAAATATCCCATTCACGGCAGCAACGAAATCCAAGAATTACCTGAAAAGGACCATCACAAGAATCAACGGGGTCTTTACAGAGGCAACTGGAAAAGCTTCCTGGTAGATGCAAATAAAATAAGTCCCGAACAAACAGTACTGTATCACATTCACTGATGGAACACACATCACTGTAAAGATGTCCATTCTTATTTACACACTCAGTGCATTACCTGTAGCTGCTGAGAGGACAATCGAGCTTGGGCTGCTGTCCTCTGCTCCCAGAATCAGTCTGGAAAACCAGAGAAGAAAGAATTAAACACACACACACACACACACACACACACATCAACAATGAAATCTCAACAACAAAACATAGGTCAGCAAGGACAGTCTCTCTCAGGGAGACAGAGGGCTGTGGTGCATTCCTACTTGCCTTTGGGGTGAAGGAGTTCTGGGGCTCAGAGGTACCGGGGATAGTTTGTGACTCGTAATAGAAAGTAGTGGACGGGAAAGGAGGTGCAAAGTTTTCAAACTTCTGCTTCTCCTCCACGGCAGAAATCCGAGGCTGCACCAAACATCACAGATGCCAGTAGGCCTGGGGTAATGTCAAGGACAGCAGGGAAGACTGCTTGACTATGACTCGAGTCTGCTAATAACCACCTAAAAACAGTCTAGAGAGAAAGGGCTGATATTTCTTTAAATATATATATTTTATATATAATATATAGTATATATAAAATATACTATATATATATATAAAATATTATATAAAATGTATACTATATAATGAAAATATAATTATATATTTTAATTATTATTATATATTTATGATATTTTAAATAAATATATATTAAACATAATTATAATTAAATATAATACATATTAAGTATATAATATAATATATATACAATAAATATATATTATACAAAATATATATAATATATTATATATAATATAATATATATAATATATTACATAAATATAAATATATTTATTATATAATAAATATATATAATGTATTATATAATATAATATAATTATAATATATATAATATATTATATAATATATAATTATAATACATATAATATATTATATATAATATATAATTATAATATATATAATGTATTATATATAATATACATATATAAGATATATATTATTTTATAGATAGATAGATAGATATTGCAGAATTCAAGAATGAAATTCAAAAGGAATAGTATCACAATGAATCACCCATAGGAAGAGTAGATATTCTTTCATGAAACACACACACTCTGCATATACACCTGGTAGAGACATATAATGTACATTCTATTTCTCAGTATGGCTGGGCTTATAGAAAACAAAATCACTGCACAGTTAGATAAGCTCAAAAAGGTACGATGTCCTCAAATCAAGCTCCTTAGCCTCTTCCACATTTGTTTTAGAATAAAGACTCTCCGAAGTCTAAGTCTCGCTGGTGACCCTATGGGAAGTGGGGCTTCTTCTCTGTCATGGGTGCTGCTACTCCCCACCCAGCTTCTTAGCCTGGACCCCCAACGTATTCTTCCTAAGAGCTGCACTTGAGTAAACGGTCAGAGCCGGCAGGGAGGGATAATTGCCCACTTAGTATTTACCTGCGAAGCCAGGATACATGACGAGGAGCCCCGCGAGGAGAGGCCTGAGCGGTCCACTCGTTCCGGGACGGAGAGGACGCCTCAGGACCCCGCCTCCCTGCTGACGTCACTCCCAGCAGTCTCCAGGCAACAGTCTCAAGCCGAGCAGCGCCCCCTTGTTTCCGGCTTAGAGATCTCGGGAGGAGGAGGCCTTGGCCTGAGAGTAGCAGACGTAGGTCGGCAGAGGAGGAGTCCAGACCCTGCCAGGCGTCAAGGTAAGGACCGGCGGGAGGATCTGCAGGCCTGACGCAATGGGGTCCAGCCCGGCCCCGTTTCTGTGGGGAGCCCCGAGAGGCCCCAGGGCATGGTCCCTGGCTGTGTTTGGGAGAAGAAGGGAGGGACGGGCCTCCGCCAGACATCAAAGTGAGGCCCCTCGGGGAGCTCCAAGCACAGGGGGTAGGATGTAGCGTTTCGGGACTTTCGTCTCGGGAGTCCCCAGGGATGTGAGGCTCGTCGGAAGACCGAGGTCAGCACCGTGAGGGACCACCCTAAGGGAGAAGTGAGTGGAGACCCCACCACAGATTAAGGAGACCCGCCGACCTCCACCCCACCCCACTTTACCCCCACCCCACTCCGTGCCCTTACTCTGAATCCGGGGAAGGCCAGGCAGGGTCCCCGGATGTTGTTTCCTGACCTCGCTCGCCCTGAGCCTGATGGGCAGGGCTTCGGATCGGCGAGGGAGGAGGCCGAGGCCTGGCCAATCATCACCGCCAGGACCCGGAGGGGGGCGTGGAGGCACTGCTTGCTGGAGAGGAACGGACTCCACCCTCACCCTACCCCTGCAGTCAGCCCCGAGAGGCCCCGGGCAGAGTTGGCGGGTTTGCGGTGTTCAACCTTTCTTCGCGTCGGCGGAGGCTGAGGGACGTGCGGCTCTCGCTGAGGACGGTGGAGACAGTTCGCAAAAGCAAGAAATTCGAGGCTCTGCCAGGCGTCCAGGTGAGCACCCTGGGGAAGAGCAGGGAGGTCTCCCACCTCAGAGAGTGGAGGCCAAACTAGGTCCTGCCAGTGCCCTCAGGCCTGAGGCGCTCCGAGCACAGGAGGTCGGATGTGGCGTTTCGAGACTTCGGTCTAGGGAGTCTGAGGGTCCTGAGGCTTTCTCGGAGCGGTCCACGTGCCAGGCTTTCCTGCCTAATGGAGGGGACCTCCCACCTGAGGGGGAGGGGATGGGGGTGGGGTGGCAAGACCTGGCACACACCTGCAGTTAGCTGTGAGAGACCACAGGACGGGTTCCCGAATGTGGTGTGTCCTGCCTTCCACTTGGGCAGTAGGAGGCACCTGAGGCTGTGTCAATTGGGGCTGGATGCGTGTCAGAAGAGGGGAGTGGCCCCGACTCTGCTAGGCATCTCTGAGAAAGCACTGAGGGGAGCCCTCGCCATAGGGAGGGTTCCCTTACCCCGCCCTCCGGGCTGGTCCAGGCCCAGCCACCTCCCCCACCCCCACCTTTCCCCTGTTGTCATGCTTGGGAAACCCCATGCTGGACTCCGGACTTCCATTTTGGGAGCCTGGGGAACATGCGGCTTTTTCGGAGGGGTGCAGACTCTGGTCGGTAGAGGGAGGAGTCCTAAGCCCTGCGAGGCTTCAAGGCGAGCACCCCGAGGGCGAGTAAGAGGACCTCCCCCTCCAGATCCAAGGAAGCCCACAGCGGTCTACCCCGCGCATCAGCCCTGAAAATACACGGGGCAGGCCTGTGGAACACAGGGGCCCACCTTTATCCCTCTGACTTATTTTTCAGGCATCTGACGGAGATGGGACCATCCTAGGGCAGCAGAAGGGATGGCATGCAGCCCCTGTCAGGAATAAATATGAATAATTTGAGGATAGATGATGGGACCTTCTGCTATAGACAGTGGAACCCCGCAAAAACCCCACCCCGCCCCCAGACAACCGTGAGAGGACTCAGGCATGGGGTCGCAAGTAGTGCTCCCTCACTTCCTCTAGAGAGTGGTGGGACTCGCCCCATGGAAGTGAGGCCTCATCTGAGGAGGCACCATGAATACATGGAAGAAAGACAGAGGATACCTCCCACGGCAGAACAGATGGGATTCAGCTCCTGCTGTCAGCCCTAAGAGCCCCTGGGCAGGAGTGGCAGGATATGGCCTCTCTTTACTTTTATCCGAAGGTTCTCAAGGGAGAGAGAACCTAGCTAGGCCTGAAGGAGCAAGGGCAGCGTAGCAGAGGGAGGAGTCTCACGCCCTGCTGGGGGCACGGGGTCAGTTTAAGGACTGAGAGCACACCGTGCTGTAGAACAGATGAGACCCAGGGGTTCTCTGCCCTTGCGGTCAACACGGGAGTACCAGGGGCACGGTTACTGGATGCGGACCCCCACATTATTTTGGGGGTGGTCTCAAGGAGATGAAGAACTTGGCCTGGTGGGTAGGGCCCGGGTTCAGCAGGGGGAGGCATAGCACGCCCTGCCAGGTGTCAAGCTGAGGTCTCTGAGGGAGCATGTAGATAATCGCTCACCCCATAGGGTCTCACAGAAACTTGCCCCTGCTGTCAGGCCTGGGAGGCCACACAGCAGAGTTGTCAGATGGGGCATTTTCTGACTTGCACTTGGGAGTCTGAGGGAGCGAGGCTTATTTTGAGGGTTGCGACCTCAGACCCTGCCAGCCATCAAGCAGGGGACTGTGAGGGCGGAGCGAGAGGCCCTCCCTACCTGGGTAGATGTGGCCCGGGCCTGCCCTGAAAATGCCTCAGTCCCAGTGAGTGTGTCCCGGCCCCACCCAGCCTCTCTGGTCAATCCCAAGGGCCCACGGCAATGTTGGTCAGATGTGGCGTTTCTTGACTTTTCTCTGGAGGAGGGTCTCAGAGAGGTCAGGGCCTTGGTCTAAAAGACCGAAGGTCTGAGGGGGACACATCAGTTCAGAAGAGGGAGGAGTCCCACGTCCTGTCAGGGCATCAAGGTAAGGGCCCTTGGTGAGGCTTGAAGGCACGCCTCCCCCAAAAGAAGGACCCCACAGATCTCAGTCCTGGGAGGATCTGAGCAGCGTTGGCCAGATGGGAGGAACTCTCACTTTTTCCAGGATCTCTACCAGGAGTCAAGGTGATGGAGTGCTTTAGGGAGGTGAGGTCTTGGTTGGAGGGGGAGCTTCAGGTCAGCAGAGGGTAGGCTAGGCCTTGCCAGGAGTAAATACCTGGAGGGGGGATCGAGTGCATTCCCCATGCCAGTATGAACGCCAGACAGGGGTGTCTGGATTGGCTGACTTTTCACTTTTGTCTGGAGTGTCCCAGGGAGGTGAAGGCCTTGGTCTGAGCTGGTGACATCAGCAGGGGGAAGAGTCTCAGGATCTGTGAGGAGGAGTCAAGGTAAGACCTCAAAGGAGTATTAAGGGTACTATCCCCAACCCAGACAGAAGGAGCCTCATAGAAACTCCACCCTGTCCCCACTGTCCTCCCTGGGAGGGTCTCAGCAGGATGCCCAGATGTGCTGTGCTGTCACTTCCTTCGTGGGGTGGGTGGAGGTGTTTCTGGGAGATGAGGCCTTGTTCTGAGGGGCTGATTTCAGGTCAGCAGAGGAGGTGAGCCCGGGCCCTGCAAGGAGCAAAGAGGGATACCTTGAGGGAGGACAGAGGGAACCCCCATCTCGGGACAGATGGGGTCTGGCCACCACTGCTATCAGCCCTGGGAGACCCTGGGCAGGGGTGGCCAGATGTGATGTCCCTTTAATTTTATCTCGACAGTCTCAGGGAGGTGAGAGCCCTGAGTGCAAAGGCAGGTCAGCTGAGGGAGCCTCGCATCAGGTCTGAAGAGAGAGGAGTCCCGAATTCTACCAGGAGTCAAAGGAAGGACCCTTGGTGAGGACCAGAGGTACTTCCCACCCCAGAAAGAAGAGACCACACAGAGCCTGGCTGTCTTCTGTTCTCAGCCCTGGGAGGACACAGGCAGGGTTGGCAGGATATGGCATGCCCTGGTTTTCTCCAAGGGGAGGGGAGGTGTCTCGGCCGGGTGAAGTTCTGTTCCAAGGGGGCTATGTCCAGTCAGCATGGGGTGGCCCCGGCCCTGCCCACAGGAAAGTGGAATATCATGAGGGAGGATTGAGGATTGAGGACCCCACAGATGGGGTCCAGCCCTTGCTGTCAGCACTGGAAGAGCCTAGCAGGTGTGGCAAGACGTGGTGCCTCGTCAGTTTTGTCCACAGGTTCTCGGGCAGCCGACGGCCTCATCCCGGGGAGGTGTCAGTCTGAGGCGAGCCCCAGACTCTGCCGGAGTCTAAGATCAGGACCCTGAGTGAGGACTGAGGGCGCAGCCTCACCCTAGCACTGAGGGCATACCCAGCCCTACCCTGTCCCTGCTGTCGGCTTTGGGAGGCCCTGAGGCACAGTGGCTGGATGTGGCGCACCCTCACTTCTTTTTTGGTGGTCTCGGGGAGGTCAAGGCCTGTTCTAAAGGGGCCAGACTCAGGACAGCAGGGGGAGGGTCACAGGCCCTACGAGGCATCAGTGTGAGGGACGAGGGTAACTGTCAGGTAGGAGAGAGGGATCTGCCCAGATTTCAGCCAGCCCTTGGTGTCATGTGGGAGGGGGTGGGAGGGAGGCAGCGGGGGGCCTCGTCAGGGGATAGGTGAGTGCCTTAGTGAGCGTGGAAGGGATCATCCACTCTAGAACAGTTGAGACCTCACCGAGCATGTCAGGGGCTCCAGGAGCAGTGAGGAAAAGGCCTTGGTGTGAGGTCCATGTCCTCAGGTCAGCAGAGCAGAGGAGGCTCAGGCAGAGCTAGGAGCGAGTCAGTGTGAGGTTCACATCCTCAGTGTCTGCCAAGGAACCTACCCATGCCAGAACAGAAGGGACCCCACAGCCCTCGACCCCACCTGCTCACTGTCAGACCCGGGAGCCTTGGGCCGCGCTACCCGGCTGCACCCTGAGGAGCTTTCTCACATCCTTCTGCAGGTTCCTAGGAGAGAAAACGACCTCGGGGAAGACAGGAGCCCTGTGAGGCCCTAGAGCGACCCCTAAAGCGGAGACCTGTAAGTCGGCCTCTGTCAGAGCTGCCAAGGGTACATTTCTCTGCTGAGGCCGCTGACCCTCTCCCTCTCTCCCTCAGGCCCGTGGGATCCCATCGCCTGCTCACACTTCTTCCTGCTGCCACCAACAAGAGTCATCATGCCTCACTTTGCAAAGCGTCCACGCCTCACGTTTGAGCCAAACTTTCAGACCCAAAGTGAGATACAGGGCCTGATGGTAGCAGAGGTGCCCGTAGATGAGAAGGAGAAGGAGAAGAAGGAGGAGGAGGAGGAGGAGGAGACTGCTTCCGTTTCCTCTTGCTCTTTCACCTTTTCCTATCCCTCCACCTCGTCTTCCCCTCCTTCCTCTCCTGTGATCCCAGACAATGAAGAGGAGGAGGAAGAGCACGAGGAGGAGGAGGAGGAGGAGGAGGAGGAGGAGGAGGTGGAGGAGGAAGAGGAGGAGGAAGAGGTGGAGGAGGAGAAAGAGGAGGAGATGGAGGAGGTAGAGGAAGAGGAGGAGGAGGAGGTGGAGGAAGAGGAGGATGTGGAGGAGGAAGAGGCGGAGGAGGAGGAAGAGGCGGAGGAGGAGGAGGAAGAGGCGGAGGAGGAAGAGGCAGAGGAGGAGGAAGAGACGGAGGAGGAGGAAGAGGCAGAGGAGGAAGAGGAGGAGGAGGAGGAGGAAGAGGAGGTGGAGGAGGAAGAAGAGGAGGAGGAGGAAGAGGAGGAGGTGGAGGTGGAGGAGGTGGAGGTGGAGGAGGTGGAGGAGGTGGAGGAGGTGGAGCAGAAGAAGGAGGAGGAGGTGGAGGAGCAGCAGCAGCCTGCCGCTAAGTTATTAAGAGCTCCCTGTAGTCCTCAGAGTTCTGGCTTCTCCTCTTCTCCTCCTCCACATCATGGAGTACTTCAGATGGAGACTCCAGCAGCCAAGATGAGGAGATCTCAGGAGACGCTGAATCCCTGGCTAGGGATTTGCTAGATAAGAAGGTGACTGATTTGGTGCGTTTCATGATCCTCAAGTATCGACTGAGGAAGCAAATTACAGAGGCAGAGATGCTGAAGCTTGTTATCAAAGGGTGTGAGAGTGAATACCCTGTGATCTTTAAGAGAGCTTGTAGGTGCCTGGAGGTGATCTCCGGCATTGACGTGAAGGAAGTGGACCCCACCGCTCACTCCTATGTCCTTATCAACTCACTGGATCTCACCTATGATGATATGCTTGGTGATGACCGGAGCATGCCTAAAAATGGCCTCCTGATAATCATCCTGGGTGTGATCTTTATGGTGGGCAACTGCGCCTCTGAGAAAGACATGTGGGATTTCCTGCATTCGATGGGCATATATGCTGGGAGGGAGCATTTCATTTTCGGGGAGCCCAGGAAGCTCCTCACCAGAGATTGGGTGCGGGAGAATTACCTAGAGTACCGGCGAGTGCCTGATAGCAACCCACCCAGCTACCAATTCCTGTGGGGTCCCAGGGCCCATGCTGAAACTAGCAAGTTGAAAGTTCTGGATTTTTTGGCCAAGATCAAAGGGACTGACCCCATTTCCCTCTCCTGCTGGTATGAGGAAGCTTTAAGGGATGAAGAGAGAGCCCGGGGCAGAGTTTGCCCCACAGATCGCGCCGCTTCCATGTCCATTGCGCAGCGTCATTCAGCGGCCTCTCCTTCCCCGACTGAAGAATGAGCCCGCATCGTCACTCTGTGTTTGAGGGGCAGGGGCAGGGGAGAACACAGTGTACAACAACTTTCTGTTCCTCTTCTGTCTGGGAGACTCGGAAGTTTATCTTTTTTGTTTGTTTGTTTTTTCTCCTTTTGGTTTTTTCAAAGGCTGCTGTTTCATTAGCTTTAGAATCCGAGCGGGTAAATGCCGTTGGTCAAACATGCATTGCTGTTTAACAGGTTTAAGAATGAGTTTTGATATTTTGCAAAGCAAATTGGGGAACAGTCCACCTTCCTTTGTGATCTGGAACAAGAGAACATGACACTGGAGTAGGAATTCCCTAGGAAATGTGAAAGAATTTCACAGAAAGAAAAAAATGTAACGGGTGGTTAATGTTTCGGTTCCCTTAAGCATTTTAGTTCACTCTGTAAAGTTAAAAGATACACATACCTGGATTTGCTTGGCTTATTCAAGAAAGTAGGAGTGATCTTCGTAAATGATAATAAATGAATTTCATAAATGCTCACCGACTCATTTATTTGGCAAACATTAATTGTGTATGCTCTCTTTGGAAAGCACCGTGTCAATAGTGGACGTAGTAGGATAAGCAAGACACACCACCAGCCAAAGAATGATAGAGGCTAGGAGTAGCAATCACGTCAGGAAGATGGTGAGATGTCCTCCAATGCCTGAAGAACAAGTGAAAACGAGCAGTGAGACTCCAGATGTGAGCAAACAAGTAAACTGCCCCGCCGAGCCAAGGCAGTCTGGGGCTTTGGGAGACTGCAGTCCTTCCGTGGGAGTTAATTATAAGTTAACCTGTGGGTGGTCGGAATCTCAGACGGGGTGTGTTGTAGAAGTGAGAGAGAAGCCTGGATGGAAAAAACTGTTCGTAGTTACTTTTGGAGCGTGGGGAAACCAGAGAGAGAGCTCCACCTGGGGCAGGTATGGAGGGCGTCCTGAACTCTTGTCCCAGTGCAGTTAACGCAGTGTGTGAACTGGGTGTCCTGGACATCTGCGATGATTTCTTGAGGATAAGGTGATACTACTCCCTTGAGGTGGTACCCAGCATCCACTAGACAGACTGGCACCCTTTTCCCTGGCCTGAGAGAGCCAGAGCCCCTCCGGGAAACTGACAGTAATGGTCGCTTGTCTTGAGTGTCATCAGGCCACCTCTAAGTGAGGCCTAGATGGGTGGCAGTGGAATGAATGAAAATAGCGTTTTGGATGGCTGCATAGCTGGGAGGAAGGAAGGAGTTGGTCTTTGACTTAAATTCTAGGAACTCTGAGTTATAGCAGCTGGGGAAGACTAACCCATACCCAAATGATATATTCTCTAAGACGGAGGTCCCCAACCCCTGGGCCGTGGCCTGTTAGGAACGGCTGCGCGGCGGGCGGGATGGGAGTGGCGGGCGAAACTACATCAGTATTTGCAGCCGCTCCCCAGCGCTGTACTTCAGATCATCAGGCATTAGATTCTCATAGGAGCACCGGTCCCTGGTGCCACAAAGGTTGAGGACCGCTGCTCTAAGAGGAAAACTTTTTCACGAGTTTGATTTGCGAAGCTGCAGTTTTGCCTGATTTACTGTTGTCTCCTATTGAGCTGCATATTAGCTGAGAATGTCTTGGAAAAAAACAAAAACAAAAACAAAAAAAAACCCAGAGGAGAGAGCAGTAGGGTCTGGGGACGAAATGCGGTGAGACATTTGCCATTCATTAAAGATCCGGTCATCGTCGGGCCCTGTGCCAGATGCCTTCCTTACTTTCCGTACATCCCGGCAGTCCTTTCTACAAGACAGGGCTTATCAAACTTCTTGAACAGGTGATGAATCTAAGGCTCACAGCGCTCGGCGATTTCCCCCAAGATTTTACTGTTACTAAGTGACAGGGGCTGGGACAGGAACCTTGGTCTGAATGCAACTAGGGCCTGCCTTGTTCCAACGCCTAGCCTGAGCCGGGTCTTCTGCTTCTTACTCCATTTCTCTTCTCAGGACTCCATAATATCCCTCAGGGGACAAAAAGAAGAGCCATGTGACAAGGTACTAAAAGCGGGCCTAGAAAGGAAGGGTAAAGGAGACTGCAACATCATTTGGGACTGGTCTGAGCTTTATCTAGGGTCCTGCAGCTCTGAGCCCCAGGATACCTTCACAGTTGACTCTGCCCAGGTGCTGCCGTTTGCATCCAGTCCTAGCAATTTCCCGCTTTACCGGCCCCATTCCCTGATCTTCCCCAGTGTGGCCTTGTTTTGTACTGATCTCAGCCTATCAATGACCTGTGTTGTGGCTGGACCAGCCCTTGTGGTGATTGTTATGATTGCAAGACACCCTTCAGCAATAACCATCAGGAAACTTTGAAAAGACACTGGCTTATTACTTACAAGACCTACAAGTTACACAGCACACCTGGGGCCTCACAGCAGGGCGAGGGAAGGGGAGAGGGAGAGCATGAGAAAGGTGGGGGCGGGAGGGAGGGACGGAGAGTGCGCAAATACCTGGGGTTCTGCTTTTAATGGGGTTGGGGGTGGGGAGCCTAGGGTTTCACGGGCTCACTGTTGGAGAATATAAAACATAAGAGCAGGAATTTAAAGCACAGGAAGAGAAAATAAAACCAAGTAGCCCAAATGGTCAGTTCCTGAAATCAACCAAGATTTCTAAAACGAGGGAGCCTCCGTGGGGGTGGCGGCCTGGCTCTTTATCCAGCCCTCTGGCTGCCAGTGTATTAGTATGTGGTGTTACACAGGCCGGCATTCATTGCCTCAGAATACCTACTCTCTAGCGTGCCAACTGCTCAGAACACGTGGGAGGTTGCCTGACCCATGGACACCATCTAGATCTAATTCAAGGCATGCACACACAGAAACCTGTATCTGCAGAGTCAGTGATGTGATGCGTCCCAGACTGCTCCCAGCCCTGGAACACTGGCAAAGATGCCCTGTTCCACTGGAGTGCTCGAGAGTGTTACTCAACCAAATTACATAAGAAAGCAGCTATGTTCTTCCTGATGTTACGTAGTGGCAGCCTTAAAGCCTGGGGAAGTGTCTGGCATGCTACCACTGGTCCACTTGTCCAGGGACCTATTTACTTACACCATACTGCAACATTTTGCCGGTGTTGATGATTTCAAGATTTCCCTATTCTATTTATGTAATTTATCCAGTACCACCCACATAGATTCCCCACCGTCTCTCCTTTGGGACCCTTCTCCTCCCTACACTGAACTGTAGACTCATGGCACTGACTGCCAGCCTGCCTGGGTTTCTCGGGACTTGCTTTTGCATATAGTCTCTCTTGTAGACACTGATATTTGCTCTCTCCAGGACACTCTCAGTGCTCATAGCCTTATGGGCTCCTGTGTGGTTGGTCACCTTCCCTGGCTCCTAGTCACTCTTAGTCCTCAAATTAAAGGGGAAATGTCCTGCTGACATGTTAGAATTTAAATCATGTCCAGAGGAATCTTTTTACTCGGGACATCATTGCATAAACCTAGCTTGATATGGGTGAGGGAGTAAGTTAATTTTCTGCTTAACCCAATGATAAAATGGGAGACACATAGTAAAATAACAATGACACAATATTTTTTCACTCATAATTTTTACCAAAATTGAAAGTATTGATGATATTTGTGAAAATGTGGGATATTCGCATACAGTAATTTGCAAGAAAATATATCGGAATAAAATTATGGCAATATTTATGAAACTTTATTCATACCCTTTGCAAGTTAACCCAACTTCTGTTATGTCTTTCTTATTAGAAAACATACATTTTACCAAGAACACATGTTCAAAGATGTTTATTTCAGTTCTGTTAATCATAGCAGCCAATGGGAAACAACATATATGACCATCGACAGAAGCGTCTAATTATGGCACATACATAATTTAGAATTCTAGGGTGTAGATGCTGTCATGGAAAGATCTTTCACTTTTTAAGTTTCAAAGGTAAGTGGTGGGTTAATATATACATCATTACCAAGTATGTTAAAAGAAAAAGAATATATTTTTAATACATCTGTGAAAAATCCCAGAGTACGCTTTAAAATAATACGTGCCAGAATGGTAATTGTAATTACCTCTGAGGAGGAGGCTGAATTTTGGAGGAACTCGATAAAGGGGAGCATTGTGATTGATTTGTATTTTTAGAATTTTTTATAAGAATATATGGACTACCACCTTTGTGAGTAAAATATTTGAATAAGCCCCAAACCAGAATAGGTGTGCATTAATCAGTTAAAGTAACTACTAGCTGATGCAATGACAAAGCCTGAAATACAAGTGGCTTAACACAACAAAAGTTTGGTTGCTGTTCACATGAATTCTGACTTTCGTTGGCATAGATAGACTTTCTGCTCTTAGGCAATTCAAGCATCCAGGCTGCTTCTACTTTTAGCTCCACTATGTCAACATGGAGTCTCCACATTTCCTGTTTGCTGGTAGAGGGGCATGGAAGCACACTGGCCCCTGCCTAACTACAAGTAGACCACCCAGAAATGAGAGAAAGACAAGATGTGAATGAGCACGTATAAGCTATCATGGAGTAGGTGCTCAATAAAAAGCGACTATTATAATTTGTTACGACAACCCTTTTCATTTCTTGACGTTTATGAGAAAATCAATTTTTTTCCCCTAAAATTCACTTTTCAAAAGCCTACAATGTGACAGGGTTCTTTCAAATACAGGATCACATCTAGTTTTCAAAGGATCCCATGAATCTTAGGGAGAGTACACCCTTCACTCAATAACACTTTTCTGCACTGCTCTTTGCAATAACCTATATAATCTCAACAAACTAGGAATCTTCTCTTTCCTTGCGATGCATGGTCAAAATATTAATTTGTGATCCTCTGCTACCTCCACATGACTAACCATCCCTGAAGACCTGTATAGGTGCATTTTGGCAACTGCAACCAAGATTTTACTGTGGAGCAGGTACACAGACGAGGGGTAATGCAAGGATGGCTATTTTAGTCATCTTGGACTGCTATAACAAGGTAAACCACCATAAACTGGGTGGTTTAAACAACAGAAGTGTATTTCTCACTGTTCTGGGGTGTGAAAGGTCCAAGATCAGTAAACTGGCAGATTCGATGTCTGGTGAGGACCTTTCTTCCTGGTTTACAGGCAACCATCTTCTCATTTTATTGTCACACGGCCAAGGATACTGATGTCATCATGGAGTTTCTACCATCATATTCTTATCAAAACCTAATTACCTCCCAAAGACCCCACCTCCTAACACTACCCACTGGGAGTTATGGTTTCAACATATGGGTTTTGGGGAGAGGGACACAAATAAGCAAGTCAGTAACAATGACTGTTTTTCTGTTTTTGTTTTTTTGGGGGGGTTGTTTGTTTGTTTGTTTGTTTTTAGTGACTTAAGAAAATAACCATTTTATTATCTCATAATTTGGAGGGGGTAAAAAATTTGGTCAGGGCATGGCTTCATCTTTTTATTTTGTTGGTCTGGAGGGTGATGGCTCCAGTCACATGTCTGGTGCCTTCACAAGGATAGCTGGAAGGTTGAGCACAGCTGGACTATTGACTGGAGCACCCACATATAGCCCTTCATCATGGTGGCCACAGGGTATCAGACATGTTGACCCAGGGTTCCAAGAGCAGACGTTCCAGTGAACAAAGTGAAAGCTTCATGGTCCTTTATGACCTCACCTTATAGATCGAGAAATGTGAGAAGACTCTACTCTTTGCAAATTACTGACAGCCATGTCACACTGACTTAAAAAGAGAGTTGATGTCCTCTATGCAGCCAGTTGTCAGGCTGCTGCAGGAAATAGGGCCTGCCTGCTGGAAAACCAAGCTTTCGGTATAGCTGTATGTCCGTTTCAGTCCTACATAATCTTTATTTTAGAATTTTAGGGTGGAAGCCGTATAAAGCATGTTGCTTGCTTTTCCATTTTCCTCTCCAAGGGACAAGAATTTGAGATGTTCCCAGCTTTCTTTAACTCAGATTCATCTTGGGACGTACCATAATAAAGCTGTGGGATCTTATTGGAGTGAGGGTTCACTAGCTCTGGCACTAAGAGACTCAATGTTTCTGAGATTTTCTGATGCATTTTTTTTTTAATTTTGAAAACCTTTTATTATGAAAACATTCAAGCATATAAGAAAGTAAACAGAAGAGTATAATAAATCCTTATATACTCATCACATATCTTTAATAATAATTAACATCTGCCATATCTGTATTTCCTAATTTAAAAGTAAATTACAGATATTGTGAAATCCTACTATGAAATACTTCAGAACGCATCTCTAAAACAAGACATTTTCTAACAAAACCAAATTATTAATACACCTTCGGTATTAAAAATAATTCCTTTTATTGCCTGATATCAAATATTTAAGATTTATCCAATTGCCCCCACTGGGGACTTGTTTGTTTGTTTGTTTGTTTGTTTAAACACACAGACATACTCACAATTGATTTGTTTAAACCAGGACTTGGTTGTCTATAGCAGACACTATCAGAGTCCCCACTCCTATCTCTTGCACCTTTCGGTCCACTGATTTCTTGCTCCCAGGATCGGTTTCTCTGTGTCTAAGGGCTTTTATTCCAGAACCACAGAAGAGAAATGGCATAGCGGAGTTGAGGTGATGAGAGTCATCCTTCTCAGAGTAGTGCATTGTTTGTAGGGAACTTAAAACAACAATACCGACTACAAGTTGGTCTGCTTTTTAATTTTCACAGCAATTTAAACAATTTCAGAGATAAATAACTCACATCAAAAAACTTTTGTTGGTAGTCAAAGTTCTAAACAACCCTGTTGAATTTAAATTATGTGTGCACGTGTGCATGCACGTGTGTGTATACGGATATATACACACATATATAAAATATTTCTTTATATAATATCTCTATCGATTGTCTAGATGTGCCACACTTCATTAACCTATTCACTGTTGAAAGACGTTTGTGTTGTTTTCATTTTTCATGATTACGAATGGAGCTACTATAAACATTCATGAACAGGCTTTTGTGTGATAAGTTTTCATTTGTCCAGGGTAAACACGTGGGCATATGATTGTCATGTCATATGGCAAATGAATGTTAAACTTTATAAGATATTGCTAAACTGTTTTCCAGAGGGGCTATACCATTTTGAATTCTCACCAGCAATATATGAGAGTTGCCACATTAGTGCACTTGGTTTGCCTTGCCTTTTTTTTTTTTTTTTTTGAAGCCATTCTAGGAGCACTGCAGTGGTATCTTATTGTGGTTTTGATTTGTGTTCCCTAATGGCTAATGACCTTAAGCACTTTTTCATGTATTTATTTTTCCATATATCTTCTTTGCTGAATTGTATGGTCAAATATTTTGCCCGTTTTTTTAAAATTTAGTTTTTTTGTTTTCTTGCAGTTGAGTGTTTTAAAGTAATAGCTTTATCAGGATATAATTGATCTACCGTACAATTCACCTATTTTAAGTGTATGACTCAATGGTATATTCCACAGTTATGAAACCACCACCATAATCAAATTTAGAGAATTTTCATTAGCCCCAAAATCTTTTGTTCCTATTAGCGGTTACTACCCATTTCCTCAACACTCTCCAACATTGCACAGCCACTAATTTACTTTCTTTTTCTATAAATTTATCTCTTCTGGACAATTCATATAAATGGAATCATACAATGTGGTCTTTTATGATTGGCTTCTTTCACTTAGCACAATTATTTGTTGTTGTTGTTGTTCGTAACATGTTTCTGCTGTTTTTATTTTTAAGGACTTTTTTTGGTCTTTATTGAAATTTAATAGACATTTGCTTGTATTTACATTGTACAATTCAATGAGTTTTTTTTCACTTATATTTGGCATACAATAATATACCCATTTCAGCTATATAGCATAGTGATCAGAGATCCATATAACTCACAAAGTGATTACTTCACTAGGTCTAGTACCCCTCTTCCCCCTTGCATATTAATTACAACATTATTATCTGTCTTCCCCATGCTACACCCTATATCTCCATGTCTATTCTGCAACTATTAATTTATACCTCTTAATCTCTGCCATTTTTTTGTTGTCTCATCAACCCCCCTCTCATCTAGTATCCCTCTAAATATTCTCTGTACCAGTGAGTTTATTTCCACATTTGTTGTTGTTGTTGATTTTGTTATTTAGATTCCACAAGTACGTGAAATCATGCGATATTTGTCTTTCTCTATCTGACCCATTTCATTCAGTGCAATACCGCCTAGGTCCATCAAGGCAATACCTTTTTCCATCCTTCCTTTTATTCTGTGTGTGTCTTTTAATCTTGAAGTGAGTCTCTTGTAGGCAGCACATGTAGGGGTCCTATTTTCTTATCAATTCAGCTATTCTATCTTTTGGTTGGAGCATAGATTCTTTTTCATTTGAGGTGTTTGTTGATAGGAAGAATGTAGTTATTACCATTCTTTATTCCTGTTTTTGATACATGTTTTTTCTTCTTAAAGAGTCCTCCAACATTTCCTATAATACTGGCTTGGTGTTGATAAATTCCTTTAGCTTATTTTGCCTGGGAGCTCTTTATCTGTGCTTCCACTCTAAATCATAGCTTTGCTGGATAAAGTATTTGTGGTTGTAGATCCTGGGTCTTCCTCACATCGAACATCTTCTGCCAAGCTCTTCTGCCCTGCATAGTTTCTTTTGAGAAATCAGCTTCCAGTCTTCTGGATGTTCACTTGTAGGTAAGTAACTACTTTTCTCTTGCTACTTCTAAGATCCTCTCTTTGAATTAAACCTTTGGCATTTTCATTATGATATGTCTTGGTGTGAGCCTTTTTGGGTTCCCAGTTTTGGGGATTCTCTGAGTTTCCTAGGGTTTTATGTCTATTTTTCTCACCAAGTTTGGGAAGTCTTCCATCATTATTTTTTCAAATATATATTCAACTTCTTGTTCTCCCTCTTCAAGTACTCCTATGACATGGATATATTTTACCTTTAATAGTGTCCCATAGGCTCCTTAAATTATTATTATAGTTTTGGCTTTTTTTTTCTTGTCATTCTGATTGAGTGTCCTTGGCTTTCCTATCCTATAGATAGGTCATTTGATCTTTTTCTTTATTTACTTTGTTTATTCCATTTAATATACTTCTCTTCTCAGATAATATATTCTTCATTTCTGACTGGTTCCCTTTTTAAATTTCCATTTCCATTTTTATGCTTTTTATCTCTTTGTTGATGATCTCACTGAATTTATCTACACTTCCCATAAGTTCATTAAGTGTCTTTATAACCAGTGTTTTGAACTCTGCATCTGTTAGACTGCTTGACTCCATTATTTCTGAATCTCTGTTCTGTTCTGTCATATGGTTTCTGCTTCTTTGTCTTCCCATTTTGGCTGCATTTCTGTGTCTGTTTCTATGTACTAAGCCAAGCTCTTTAGTGTCCCGGTCTTATTATTGCGGATTTGTGAAGTAGGTGTCCAGTGGCACAGTCCTGAGTTCAGCTGCAGGCCAAATCTAGCCCAAGCCTGTGCCCCTCTGGGGCCACCTGTTAATATTCAGCAAGAAATCCACCGATTCTGTGCTTATAGTTGCCTCAAGAGGCCATGCCAGAAACCAAGGCCAGCTGTCACCAGCGTGAGTCTAAGCGCTGCTCAGCAAGGAGCACCTGACTCGCAGAGGATACAGCTGGATGTGGCTTGGGTGTGGCACAAGTTGGGGGAGGCAGCGTTTCAGGGAATCCTCTGGGCATAGTGACATCTGTTATCCAGTTTGATGACGTCTCCCCTACAGTTGCGCTGCTTCCACACACTGAGAGAGGGGAGGGCTCAATAGAGGAACAATGGATACCGCCGGCACTTCTGTATAGAGTGAGTCTCACCTCAGCCTTCACTCCAGCAACTCAGTGTCCCTCTGTAAGTCCCTATGCAGATGAACTGGCACTCGTGCTCAGAGCAAGCAGGTCCATCACCGCAAAAGTCTACTTGCGGACACAGCCCCTTTAAGAGGCTTCTGCCACTGCCACAGTCTCTGTCTCATTCAGCTGCTCAGGATGAGGCAGCCTTGTGTCCTCACCCCACCCACATTCTGCCATTGCAGGGTGATTTCTTAGATTTCTCTCTCTAGTTATATGGCATGTTCATCGATCCCATGTGATTTTTCCTTGCTGTTTGCTCCTTGTTTCTGTCACAACTTTGATTTGGTCACCAGGAATGAACAGAGCCTCTATCATCTATGCCATTTTTTTCCTACCTCTCACTTAGCATAATGTTTTAAAGGTACATCCATGTTGTAGCATGGATCAGTACTTCATTTTTTATTGCTGTACAGTAGTCCATGGAACTGACATACCATAGTTTACCCATTATTCTGTTGATGGGCATTTGAGTTGTTTGCACTTTGTGGCTATTATGAACAATGCTGCTATGAACATTTGTGTACAAGTTTTCTTACATGAACATACATTTTTATTTTTTTTTTTTTGTACCTAGGAGCAGCATTACTGGATCGAGCACATTATAATTTTATGTTTAACCTTTTGAGGAACTGCCAAACCATTTTCCAGAGCATCTGCAATCATTTTATAATCCCACCAGCAGGGTAATAGGGTTCCAATTTCTCTACATCATTGTCAGTACTTATTATGTCTTATAAATTCTAGTCATCCTAGTGGGTGTGATGTGGTTTTTCTTTTTAAATCAGAGCTAGCATGTCTGCTAAGAGTAACCATTCTTTGTCTTCTAGAAGGACTCCAAGGACTTTGAGAATTCAGCCTCTGTAGATGTTTCCTCACACGGAGATTACCATAGTCTTTCCTTAACTACTTTTTATGAGGGAGGCTTTTGTTTTTAACCACATGGGTTAGCTCATTGATCTGTGTATGTGTTAAGTGGCCAATTTAAAAAAAAAGACATCCATTAAAGTCCTACTGCAAATGTCAGGGTGGTTTCAAAAATAATCTAACGTCAGAGTTATATCCCAATAACCAGTAGATTATGTGCCAAATCAGACTCAAGCTACAAACCCATTTGGAAAAAAACTTGGAAAGTTTGTTAAATACACAAGGAAATGACAATGTGTAGCTTCCTAGGACTGCCATAACAAATTACCACAAACCGGCTGACTTAAAACCATAAATTTTCTCACAGTTCTGAATGCCATAGGTCAAAAATGAAGTTGTCAGCAGATTGGTTCCTTCTGGAGGATTTAAGGGAGATCTCCATCCTATGACTCTCTCCTACATTCTAGTGATTGCCAACATCCTTGGCATTCCTTGACCTCTGGAAGCATCATTCCAAACTCTACCTTCATTCTTAACATCCTCTTCTCTTTGTCTCTGTGTCAAATCTCCCTCTCGTTTCTCCATGTACATTACTCATTATATGTAAGAACCCTCCCCCAAATCCAAGATAATCTCAAGATTTCTAATATAATTATATCTGCAAAGACTATTTCCAAGTAAGGCCACATACACAGAAACTGGAAATTAAGACTTGTACAATATCTTTTTGACGTCACTATTCAAAGAGCTACAGATCGATTTAAACAATACTGTTCAAAACAAACTTTTAAGTTGAAAGGACTATTGCTACCATGGCTAAAGAGAAACAGATGGGACAGCCTGGAAGCTTTTCCAGGATGTAAAATGTTATATGTTAAGGGGAAGGCAGGTGTTACTGGGTTGTTCACTAGGAGAAAGGCATAGTCTTCAAAAGGACATACTGAAGAGCTGGTCAAAAGGCAATGAAACAGAGGTGGTCAGGAGAGCTGCAGTGGCTACGCAATGTTGGAGAGTGTTGAGGAAATGGGTAGTAACCGCTAATAGGAACAAAAGATTTTGGGGGCTAATGAAAATTCTCTAAATTTGATTATGGTGGTGGTTTCATAACTGTGGGAATATACCATTGAGTCATACACTTAAAATAGGTGAATTGTACGGTAGATCAATTATATCCTGATAAAGCTATTACTTTAAAACACTCAACTGCAAGAAAACAAATAACTAAATTTTAAAAAACGGGCAAAATATTTGACCATACAATTCAGCAAAGAAGATATATGGAAAAATAAATACATGAAAAAGTGCTTAAGGTCATTAGCCGTTAGGGGAACAAATCAAAACCACAATAAGATACCACTGCAGTGCTCCTAGAATGGCTTCAAAAAAAAAAAAAAAGGCAAGGCAAACCAAGTGCACTAATGTGGCAACTCTCATATATTGCTGGTGAGAATTCAAAATGGTATAGCCCCTCTGGAAAACAGTTTAGCAATATCTTATAAAGTTTAACATTCATTTGCCATATGACATGACAATCATATGCCCATGTGTTTACCCTGGACAAATGAAAACTTATCACACAAAAGCCTGTTCATGAATGTTTTAGTAGCTCCATTCGTAATCATGAAAAATGAAAACAACACAAACGTCTTTCAACAGTGAATAGGTTAATGAAGTGTGGCACATCTAGACAATCGATAGAGATATTATATAAAGAAATATTTTTATATATGTGTGTATATATCCGTATACACACACGTGCATGCACACGTGCACACATAATTTAAATTCAACAGGGTTGTTTAGAACTTTGACTACCAACAAAAGTTTTTTGATGTGAGTAATATTTTATCTTGAAATTGTTTAGAATTGCTGTGAAAATTAAAAAGCAGACCAACTTGTAGTCGGTATTGTTGTTTTAAGTTCCCTACAAACAATGCACTACTCTGAGAAGGATGACTCTCATCACCTCAACTCCGCTATGCCATTTCTCTTCTGTGGTTCTGGAATAAAAGCCCTTAGACACAGAGAAACCGATCCTGGGAGCAAGAAATCAGTGGACCGAAAGGTGCAAGAGATAGGAGTGGGGACTCTGATAGTGTCTGCTATAGACAACCAAGTCCTGGTTTAAACAAATCAATTGTGAGTATGTCTGTGTGTTTAAACAAACAAACAAACAAACAACAAGTCCCCAGTGGGGGCAATTGGATAAATCTTAATATGTATTTGATATCAGGCAATAAAAGGAATTATTTTTAATACCGAAGGTGTATTAAAATTTGGTTTTGTTAGAAAATGTCTTGTTTTAGAGATGCGTTCTGAAGTATTTCATAGTAGGATTTCACAATATCTGTAATTTACTTTTAAATTAGGAAATACAGATATGGCAGATGTTAATTATTAAAGATATGTGATGAGTATACAAGGATTTTATTATACTCTTCTGTTTACTTTCTTATATGCTTGAATGTTTTCATAATAAAAGGTTTTCAAAATTAAAAAAAATGCATCAGAAAATCTCAGAAACATTGAGTCTCTTAGTGCCAGAGCTAGTGAACCCTCACTCCAATAAGATCCCACAGCTTTATTATGGTACGTCCCAGATGAATCTGAGTTAAAGAAAGCTGGGAACATCTCAAATTCTTGTCCCTTGGAGAGGAAAATGGAAAAGCAAGCAACATGCTTTATACGGCTTCCACCCTAAAATTCTAAAATAAAGATTATGTAGGACTGAAACGGACATACAGCTATACCGAAAGCTTGGTTTTCCAGCAGGCAGGCCCTATTTCCTGCAGCAGCCTGACAACTGGCTGCATAGAGGACATCAACTCTCTTTTTAAGTCAGTGTGACATGGCTGTCAGTAATTTGCAGAGTAGAGTCTTCTCACATTTCTCGATCTATAAGGTGAGGTCATAAAGGACCATGAAGCTTTCACTTTGTTCACTGGAACGTCTGCTCTTGGAACCCTGGGTCAACATGTCTGATACCCTGTGGCCACCATGATGAAGGGCTATATGTGGGTGCTCCAGTCAATAGTCCAGCTGTGCTCAACCTTCCAGCTATCCTTGTGAAGGCACCAGACATGTGACTGGAGCCATCACCCTCCAGACCAACAAAATAAAAAGATGAAGCCATGCCCTGACCAAATTTTTTACCCCTCCAAATTATGAGATAATAAAATGGTTATTTTCTTAAGTCACTAAAAACAACAAACAAACAAACAACCCCCCAAAAAAAACAAAAACAGAAAACAGTCATTGTTACTGACTTGCTTATTTGTGTCCCTCTCCCCCAAAACCCATATGTTGAAACCATAACTCCCAGTGGGTAGTGTTAGGAGGTGGGGTCTTTGGGAGGTAATTAGGTTTTGATAAGAATATGATGGTAGAAACTCCATGATGACATCAGTATCCTTGGCCGTGTGACAATAAAATGAGAAGATGGTTGCCTGTAAACCAGGAAGAAAGGTCCTCACCAGACATCGAATCTGCCAGTTTACTGATCTTGGACCTTTCACACCCCAGAAAGTGAGAAATACACTTCTGTTGTTTAAACCACCCAGTTTATGGTGGTTTACCTTGTTATAGCAGTCCAAGATGACTAAAATAGCCATCCTTGCATTACCCTCGTCTGTGTACCTGCTCCACAGTAAAATCTTGGTTTGCAGTGTGGCCAAAATGCACCTATACAGGTCTTCAGGGATGGTTAGTCATGTGGAGGTAGCAGAGGATCACAAATTAATATTTTGACCATGCATCGCAAGGAAAGAGAAGATTCCTAGTTTGTTGAGATTATATAGGTTATTGCAAAGAGCAGTGCAGAAAAGTGTTATTGAGTGAAGGGTGTACTCTCCCTAAGATTCATGGGATCCTTTGAAAACTAGATGTGATCCTGTATTTGAAAGAACCCTGTCACATTGTAGGCTTTTGAAAAGTGAATTTTAGGGGAAAAAAATTGATTTTCTCATAAACGTCAAGAAATGAAAAGGTTGTCGTAACAAATTATAATAGTCGCTTTTTATTGAGCACCTACTCCATGATAGCTTATACGTGCTCATTCACATCTTGTCTTTCTCTCATTTCTGGGTGGTCTACTTGTAGTTAGGCAGGGGCCAGTGTGCTTCCATGCTCCCTCTACCAGCAAACAGGAAATGTGGAGACTCCATGTTGACATAGTGGAGCTACAAAGTAGAAGCAGCCTGGATGCTTGAATTGCCTAAGAGCAGAAAGTCTATCTATGCCAACGAAAGTCAGAATTCATGTGAACAGCAACCAAACTTTTGTTGTGTTAAGCCACTTGTATTTCAGGTTTTGTCATTGCATCAGCTAGTAGTTACTTTAACTGATTAATGCACACCTATCCTGGTTTGGGGCTTATTCAAATATTTTACTCACACAGGTGGTAGTCCATATATTCTTATAAAAAATTCTAAAATACAAATCAATCACAATGCTCCCCTTTATCGAGTTCCTCCAAAATTCAGCCTCCTCCTCAGAGGTAATTACAATTACCATTCTGGCACGTATTATTTTAAAGCGTACTCTGGGATTTTTCACAGATGTATTAAAAATATATTCTTTTTCTTTTCATACTTGGTAATGATGTATATATTAACCCACCACTTACCTTTGAAACTTAAAAAGTGAAAGATCTTTCCATGACAGCATCTACACCCTAGAATTCTAAATTATGTATGTGCCATAATTAGACGCTTCTGTCGATGGTCATATATGTTGTTTCCCATTGGCTGCTATGATTAACAGAACTGAAATGAACATCTTTGAACATGTGTTCTTGGTAAAAATGTATGTTTTCTAATAAGAAAGACATAACAGAAGTTGGGTTAACTTGCAAAGGGTATGAATAAAGTTTCATAAATATTGCCATAATTTTATTCCGATATATTTTCTTGCAAATTACTGTATGCGAATATCCCACATTTTCACAAATATCATCAATACTTTCAATTTTGGTAAAAATTATGAGTGAAAAAATATTGTGTCATTGTTATTTTACTATGTGTCTCCCATTTTATCATTGGGTTAAGCAGAAAATTAACTTACTCCCTCACCCATATCAAGCTAGGTTTATGCAATGATGTCCCGAGTAAAAAGATTCCTCTGGACATGATTTAAATTCTAACATGTCAGCAGGACATTTCCCCTTTAATTTGAGGACTAAGAGTGACTAGGAGCCAGGGAAGGTGACCAACCACACAGGAGCCCATAAGGCTATGAGCACTGAGAGTGTCCTGGAGAGAGCAAATATCAGTGTCTACAAGAGAGACTATATGCAAAAGCAAGTCCCGAGAAACCCAGGCAGGCTGGCAGTCAGTGCCATGAGTCTACAGTTCAGTGTAGGGAGGAGAAGGGTCCCAAAGGAGAGACGGTGGGGAATCTATGTGGGTGGTACTGGATAAATTACATAAATAGAATAGGGAAATCTTGAAATCATCAACACCGGCAAAATGTTGCAGTATGGTGTAAGTAAATAGGTCCCTGGACAAGTGGACCAGTGGTAGCATGCCAGACACTTCCCCAGGCTTTAAGGCTGCCACTACGTAACATCAGGAAGAACATAGCTGCTTTCTTATGTAATTTGGTTGAGTAACACTCTCGAGCACTCCAGTGGAACAGGGCATCTTTGCCAGTGTTCCAGGGCTGGGAGCAGTCTGGGACGCATCACATCACTGACTCTGCAGATACAGGTTTCTGTGTGTGCATGCCTTGAATTAGATCTAGATGGTGTCCATGGGTCAGGCAACCTCCCACGTGTTCTGAGCAGTTGGCACGCTAGAGAGTAGGTATTCTGAGGCAATGAATGCCGGCCTGTGTAACACCACATACTAATACACTGGCAGCCAGAGGGCTGGATAAAGAGCCAGGCCGCCACCCCACGGAGGCTCCCTCGTTTTAGAAATCTTGGTTGATTTCAGGAACTGACCATTTGGGCTACTTGGTTTTATTTTCTCTTCCTGTGCTTTAAATTCCTGCTCTTATGTTTTATATTCTCCAACAGTGAGCCCGTGAAACCCTAGGCTCCCCACCCCCAACCCCATTAAAAGCAGAACCCCAGGTATTTGCGCACTCTCCGTCCCTCCCTCCCGCCCCCACCTTTCTCATGCTCTCCCTCTCCCCTTCCCTCGCCCTGCTGTGAGGCCCCAGGTGTGCTGTGTAACTTGTAGGTCTTGTAAGTAATAAGCCAGTGTCTTTTCAAAGTTTCCTGATGGTTATTGCTGAAGGGTGTCTTGCAATCATAACAATCACCACAAGGGCTGGTCCAGCCACAACACAGGTCATTGATAGGCTGAGATCAGTACAAAACAAGGCCACACTGGGGAAGATCAGGGAATGGGGCCGGTAAAGCGGGAAATTGCTAGGACTGGATGCAAACGGCAGCACCTGGGCAGAGTCAACTGTGAAGGTATCCTGGGGCTCAGAGCTGCAGGACCCTAGATAAAGCTCAGACCAGTCCCAAATGATGTTGCAGTCTCCTTTACCCTTCCTTTCTAGGCCCGCTTTTAGTACCTTGTCACATGGCTCTTCTTTTTGTCCCCTGAGGGATATTATGGAGTCCTGAGAAGAGAAATGGAGTAAGAAGCAGAAGACCCGGCTCAGGCTAGGCGTTGGAACAAGGCAGGCCCTAGTTGCATTCAGACCAAGGTTCCTGTCCCAGCCCCTGTCACTTAGTAACAGTAAAATCTTGGGGGAAATCGCCGAGCGCTGTGAGCCTTAGATTCATCACCTGTTCAAGAAGTTTGATAAGCCCTGTCTTGTAGAAAGGACTGCCGGGATGTACGGAAAGTAAGGAAGGCATCTGGCACAGGGCCCGACGATGACCGGATCTTTAATGAATGGCATAAATGTCTCACCGCATTTTGTCCCCAGACCCTACTGCTCTCTCCTCTGGGATTTTTCGTTTTTGTTTTGTTTTTGTTTTTTTCCAAGACATTCTCAGCTAATATGCAGCTCAATAGGAGACAACAGTAAATCAGGCAAAACTGCAGCTTCGCAAATCAAACTCGTGAAAAAGTTTTCCTCTTAGAGCAGCGGTCCTCAACCTTTGTGGCACCAGGGACCGGTGCTCCTATGAGAATCTAATGCCTGATGATCTGAAGTACAGCGCTGGGGAGCGGCTGCAAATACTGATGTAGTTTCGCCCGCCACTCCCATCCCGCCCGCCGCGCAGCCGTTCCTAACAGGCCACGGCCCAGGGGTTGGGGACCTCCGTCTTAGAGAATATATCATTTGGGTATGGGTTAGTCTTCCCCAGCTGCTATAACTCAGAGTTCCTAGAATTTAAGTCAAAGACCAACTCCTTCCTTCCCTCCCAGCTATGCAGCCATCCAAAACGCTATTTTCATTCATTCCACTGCCACCCATCTAGGCCTCACTTAGAGGTGGCCTGATGACACTCAAGACAAGCGACCATTACTGTCAGTTTCCCGGAGGGGCTCTGGCTCTCTCAGGCCAGGGAAAAGGGTGCCAGTCTGTCTAGTGGATGCTGGGTACCACCTCAAGGGAGTAGTTATCACCTTATCCTCAAGAAATCATCGCAGATGTCCAGGACACCCAGTTCACACACTGCGTTAACTGCACTGGGACAAGAGTTCAGGACGCCCTCCATACCTGCCCCAGGTGGAGCTCTCTCTCTGGTTTCCCCACGCTCCAAAAGTAACTACGAAGCAGTTTTCCATTCCAGGCTTCTCTCTCACTTCTACAACACACCCGTCTGAGATTCCGACCACCCACAGGTTAACTTATAATTAACTCCCACGGAAGGAACTGCAGTCTCCCAAAGCCCCAGACTGCCTTGGCTCGGCGGGGCAGTTTTACTTGTTTGCTCACATCTGGAGTCTCACTGCTCGTTTTCACTTGTTTTCAGGCATTGGAGGACATCTCACCATCTTCCTGACGTGATTGCTACTCCTAGCCTCTATCATTCTTTGGCTGGTGGTGTGTCTTGCTTATCCTACTACGTCCACTATTGACACGGTGCTTTCCAAAGAGAGCATACACAATTAATGTTTGCCAAATAAATGAGTCGGTGAGCATTTATGAAATTCATTTATTATCATTTACGAAGATCACTCCTACTTTCTTGAATAAGCCAAGCAAATCCAGGTATGTGTATCTTTTAACTTTACAGAGTGAACTAAAATGCTTAAGGGAACCGAAACATTAACCACCCGTTACATTTTTTTTCTTTTCTGTGAAATTCTTTCACATTTCCTAGGGAATTCCTACTCCAGTGTCATGTTCTCTTGTTCCAGATCACAAAGGAAGGTGGACTGTTCCCCAATTTGCTTTGCAAAATATCAAAAACTCATTCTTAAACCTGTTAAACAGCAATGCATGTTTGACCAACGGCATTTACCCGCTCGGATTCTAAAGCTAATGAAACAGCAGCCTTTGAAAAACACCAAAAGGAGAAAAAACAAACAAACAAAAAAGATAAACTTCCGAGTCTCCCAGACAGAAGAGGAACAGAAAGTTGTTGTACACTGTGTTCTCCCCTGCCCCTGCCCCTCAAACACAGAGTGACGATGCGGGCTCATTCTTCAGTCGGGGAAGGAGAGGCCGCTGAATGACGCTGCGCAATGGACATGGAAGCGGCGCGATCTGTGGGGCAAACTCTGCCCCGGGCTCTCTCTTCATCCCTTAAAGCTTCCTCATACCAGCAGGAGAGGGAAATGGGGTCAGTCCCTTTGATCTTGGCCAAAAAATCCAGAACTTTCAACTTGCTAGTTTCAGCATGGGCCCTGGGACCCCACAGGAATTGGTAGCTGGGTGGGTTGCTATCAGGCACTCGCCGGTACTCTAGGTAATTCTCCCGCACCCAATCTCTGGTGAGGAGCTTCCTGGGCTCCCCGAAAATGAAATGCTCCCTCCCAGCATATATGCCCATCGAATGCAGGAAATCCCACATGTCTTTCTCAGAGGCGCAGTTGCCCACCATAAAGATCACACCCAGGATGATTATCAGGAGGCCATTTTTAGGCATGCTCCGGTCATCACCAAGCATATCATCATAGGTGAGATCCAGTGAGTTGATAAGGACATAGGAGTGAGCGGTGGGGTCCACTTCCTTCACGTCAATGCCGGAGATCACCTCCAGGCACCTACAAGCTCTCTTAAAGATCACAGGGTATTCACTCTCACACCCTTTGATAACAAGCTTCAGCATCTCTGCCTCTGTAATTTGCTTCCTCAGTCGATACTTGAGGATCATGAAACGCACCAAATCAGTCACCTTCTTATCTAGCAAATCCCTAGCCAGGGATTCAGCGTCTCCTGAGATCTCCTCATCTTGGCTGCTGGAGTCTCCATCTGAAGTACTCCATGATGATGTGGAGGAGGAGGAAGAGGAGAAGCCAGAACTCTGAGGACTACAGGGAGCTCTTAATAACTTAGCGGCAGGCTGCTGCTGCTCCTCCACCTCCTCCTCCTTCTTCTGCTCCACCTCCTCCACCTCCTCCACCTCCTCCACCTCCACCTCCTCCACCTCCACCTCCTCCTCTTCCTCCTCCTCCTCTTCTTCTCCTCCACCTCCTCTTCCTCTCCTCCTCCTCCTCTTCCTCCTCTGCCTCTTCCTCCTCCTCCGTCTCTTCCTCCTCCTCTGCCTCTTCCTCCTCCGCCTCTTCCTCCTCCTCCTCCGCCTCTTCCTCCTCCTCCGCCTCTTCCTCCTCCACATCCTCCTCTTCCTCCACCTCCTCCTCCTCCTCTTCCTCTACCTCCTCCATCTCCTCCTCTTTCTCCTCCTCCACCTCTTCCTCCTCCTCTTCCTCCTCCACCTCCTCCCTCCTCCTCCTCCTCCTCCTCCTCCTCCTCGTGCTCTTCCTCCTCCTCTTCATTGTCTGGGATCACAGGAGAGGAAGGAGGGGAAGACGAGGTGGAGGGATAGGAAAAGGTGAAAGAGCAAGAGGAAACGGAAGCAGTCTCCTCCTCCTCCTCCTCCTCCTCTTCTTCTCCTTCTCCTTCTCATCTACGGGCACCTCTGCTACCATCAGGCCCTGTATCTCACTTTGGGTCTGAAAGTTTGGCTCAAACGTGAGGCGTGGACGCTTTGCAAAGTGAGGCATATGACTGACTCTTGGTTGGCAGCAGGAAGAAGTGTGAGCAGGCGATGGGATCCCACGGGCCTGAGGGAGAGAGGGAGAGGGTCAGCGGCCTCAGCAGAGAAATGTACCCTTGGCAGCTCTGACAGAGGCCGACTTACAGGTCTCCGCTTTAGGGGTCGCTCTAGGGCCTCACAGGGCTCCTGTCTTCCCCGAGGTCGTTTTCTCTCCTAGGAACCTGCAGAAGGATGTGAGAAAGCTCCTCAGGGTGCAGCCGGGTAGCGCGGCCCAAGGCTCCCGGGTCTGACAGTGAGCAGGTGGGGTCGAGGGCTGTGGGGTCCCTTCTGTTCTGGCATGGGTAGGTTCCTTGGCAGACACTGAGGATGTGAACCTCACACTGACTCGCTCCTAGCTCTGCCTGAGCCTCCTCTGCTCTGCTGACCTGAGGACATGGACCTCACACCAAGGCCTTTTCCTCACTGCTCCTGGAGCCCCTGACATGCTCGGTGAGGTCTCAACTGTTCTAAGAGTGGATGATCCCTTCCACGCTCACTAAGGCACTCACCTATCCCCTGACGAGGCCCCGCTGCCTCCCTCCCACCCCCTCCCACATGACACCAAGGGCTGGCTGAAATCTGGGCAGATCCCTCTCTCCTACCTGACAGTTACCCTCGTCCCTCACACTGATGCCTCGTAGGGCCTGTGACCCCTCCCCTGCTGTCCTGAGTCTGGCCCCTTTAGAACAGGCCTTGACCTCCCCGAGACACCAAAAAAGAAGTGAGGGTGCGCCACATCCAGCCACTGTGCCTCAGGGCCTCCCAAAGCCGACAGCAGGGACAGGGTAGGGCTGGGTATGCCCTCAGTGCTAGGGTGAGGCTGCGCCCTCAGTCCTCACTCAGGGTCCTGATCTTAGACTCCGGCAGAGTCTGGGGCTCGCCTCAGACTGACACCTCCCCGGGATGAGGCCGTCGGCTGCCCGAGAACCTGTGGACAAAACTGACGAGGCACCACGTCTTGCCACACCTGCTAGGCTCTTCCAGTGCTGACAGCAAGGGCTGGACCCCATCTGTGGGGTCCTCAATCCTCAATCCTCCCTCATGATATTCCACTTTCCTGTGGGCAGGGCCGGGGCCACCCCATGCTGACTGGACATAGCCCCCTTGGAACAGAACTTCACCCGGCCGAGACACCTCCCCTCCCCTTGGAGAAAACCAGGGCATGCCATATCCTGCCAACCCTGCCTGTGTCCTCCCAGGGCTGAGAACAGAAGACAGCCAGGCTCTGTGTGGTCTCTTCTTTCTGGGGTGGGAAGTACCTCTGGTCCTCACCAAGGGTCCTTCCTTTGACTCCTGGTAGAATTCGGGACTCCTCTCTCTTCAGACCTGATGCGAGGCTCCCTCAGCTGACCTGCCTTTGCACTCAGACCAAGGCTCTCACCTCCCTGAGACTGTCGAGATAAAATTAAAGGGACATCACATCTGGCCACCCCTGCCCAGGGTCTCCCAGGGCTGATAGCAGTGGTGGCCAGACCCCATCTGTCCCGAGATGGGGGTTCCCTCTGTCCTCCCTCAAGGTATCCCTCTTTGCTCCTTGCAGGGCCCGGGCTCACCTCCTCTGCTGACCTGAAATCAGCCCCTCAGAACAAGGCCTCATCTCCCAGAAACACCTCCACCCACCCCACGAAGGAAGTGACAGCACAGCACATCTGGGCATCCTGCTGAGACCCTCCCAGGGAGGACAGTGGGGACAGGGTGGAGTTTCTATGAGGCTCCTTCTGTCTGGGTTGGGGATAGTACCCTTAATACTCCTTTGAGGTCTTACCTTGACTCCTCCTCACAGATCCTGAGACTCTTCCCCCTGCTGATGTCACCAGCTCAGACCAAGGCCTTCACCTCCCTGGGACACTCCAGACAAAAGTGAAAAGTCAGCCAATCCAGACACCCCTGTCTGGCGTTCATACTGGCATGGGGAATGCACTCGATCCCCCCTCCAGGTATTTACTCCTGGCAAGGCCTAGCCTACCCTCTGCTGACCTGAAGCTCCCCCTCCAACCAAGACCTCACCTCCCTAAAGCACTCCATCACCTTGACTCCTGGTAGAGATCCTGGAAAAAGTGAGAGTTCCTCCCATCTGGCCAACGCTGCTCAGATCCTCCCAGGACTGAGATTCTGTGGGGTCCTTCTTTTGGGGGAGGCGTGCCTTCAAGCCTCACCAAGGGCCCTTACCTTGATGCCCTGACAGGACGTGGGACTCCTCCCTCTTCTGAACTGATGTGTCCCCCTCAGACCTTCGGTCTTTTAGACCAAGGCCCTGACCTCTCTGAGACCCTCCTCCAGAGAAAAGTCAAGAAACGCCACATCTGACCAACATTGCCGTGGGCCCTTGGGATTGACCAGAGAGGCTGGGTGGGGCCGGGACACACTCACTGGGACTGAGGCATTTTCAGGGCAGGCCCGGGCCACATCTACCCAGGTAGGGAGGGCCTCTCGCTCCGCCCTCACAGTCCCCTGCTTGATGGCTGGCAGGGTCTGAGGTCGCAACCCTCAAAATAAGCCTCGCTCCCTCAGACTCCCAAGTGCAAGTCAGAAAATGCCCCATCTGACAACTCTGCTGTGTGGCCTCCCAGGCCTGACAGCAGGGGCAAGTTTCTGTGAGACCCTATGGGGTGAGCGATTATCTACATGCTCCCTCAGAGACCTCAGCTTGACACCTGGCAGGGCGTGCTATGCCTCCCCCTGCTGAACCCGGGCCCTACCCACCAGGCCAAGTTCTTCATCTCCTTGAGACCACCCCCAAAATAATGTGGGGGTCCGCATCCAGTAACCGTGCCCCTGGTACTCCCGTGTTGACCGCAAGGGCAGAGAACCCCTGGGTCTCATCTGTTCTGCAGCACGGTGTGCTCTCAGTCCTTAAACTGACCCCGTGCCCCCAGCAGGGCGTGAGACTCCTCCCTCTGCTACGCTGCCCTTGCTCCTTCAGGCCTAGCTAGGTTCTCTCTCCCTTGAGAACCTTCGGATAAAAGTAAAGAGAGGCCATATCCTGCCACTCCTGCCCAGGGGCTCTTAGGGCTGACAGCAGGAGCTGAATCCCATCTGTTCTGCCGTGGGAGGTATCCTCTGTCTTTCTTCCATGTATTCATGGTGCCTCCTCAGATGAGGCCTCACTTCCATGGGGCGAGTCCCACCACTCTCTAGAGGAAGTGAGGGAGCACTACTTGCGACCCCATGCCTGAGTCCTCTCACGGTTGTCTGGGGGCGGGGTGGGGTTTTTGCGGGGTTCCACTGTCTATAGCAGAAGGTCCCATCATCTATCCTCAAATTTTCATATTTATTCCTGACAGGGGCTGCATGCCATCCCTTCTGCTGCCCTAGGATGGTCCCATCTCCGTCAGATGCCTGAAAAATAAGTCAGAGGGATAAAGGTGGGCCCCTGTGTTCCACAGGCCTGCCCCGTGTATTTTCAGGGCTGATGCGCGGGGTAGACCGCTGTGGGCTTCCTTGGATCTGGAGGGGGAGGTCCTCTTACTCGCCCTCGGGGTGCTCGCCTTGAAGCCTCGCAGGGCTTAGGACTCCTCCCTCTACCGACCAGAGTCTGCACCCCTCCGAAAAAGCCGCATGTTCCCCAGGCTCCCAAAATGGAAGTCCGGAGTCCAGCATGGGGTTTCCCAAGCATGACAACAGGGGAAAGGTGGGGGTGGGGGAGGTGGCTGGGCCTGGACCAGCCCGGAGGGCGGGGTAAGGGAACCCTCCCTATGGCGAGGGCTCCCCTCAGTGCTTTCTCAGAGATGCCTAGCAGAGTCGGGGCCACTCCCCTCTTCTGACACGCATCCAGCCCCAATTGACACAGCCTCAGGTGCCTCCTACTGCCCAAGTGGAAGGCAGGACACACCACATTCGGGAACCCGTCCTGTGGTCTCTCACAGCTAACTGCAGGTGTGTGCCAGGTCTTGCCACCCCACCCCCATCCCCTCCCCCTCAGGTGGAGGTCCCCTCCATTAGGCAGGAAAGCCTGGCACGTGGACCGCTCCGAGAAAGCCTCAGGACCCTCAGACTCCCTAGACCGAAGTCTCGAAACGCCACATCCGACCTCCTGTGCTCGGAGCGCCTCAGGCCTGAGGGCACTGGCAGGACCTAGTTTGGCCTCCACTCTCTGAGGTGGGAGACCTCCCTGCTCTTCCCCAGGGTGCTCACCTGGACGCCTGGCAGAGCCTCGAATTTCTTGCTTTTGCGAACTGTCTCCACCGTCCTCAGCGAGAGCCGCACGTCCCTCAGCCTCCGCCGACGCGAAGAAAGGTTGAACACCGCAAACCCGCCAACTCTGCCCGGGGCCTCTCGGGGCTGACTGCAGGGGTAGGGTGAGGGTGGAGTCCGTTCCTCTCCAGCAAGCAGTGCCTCCACGCCCCCCTCCGGGTCCTGGCGGTGATGATTGGCCAGGCCTCGGCCTCCTCCCTCGCCGATCCGAAGCCCTGCCCATCAGGCTCAGGGCGAGCGAGGTCAGGAAACAACATCCGGGGACCCTGCCTGGCCTTCCCCGGATTCAGAGTAAGGGCACGGAGTGGGGTGGGGGTAAAGTGGGGGTGGGGTGGAGGTCGGCGGGTCTCCTTAATCTGTGGTGGGGTCTCCACTCACTTCTCCCTTAGGGTGGTCCCTCACGGTGCTGACCTCGGTCTTCCGACGAGCCTCACATCCCTGGGGACTCCCGAGACGAAAGTCCCGAAACGCTACATCCTACCCCCTGTGCTTGGAGCTCCCCGAGGGCCTCACTTTGATGTCTGGCGGAGGCCCGTCCCTCCCTTCTTCTCCCAAACACAGCCAGGGACCATGCCCTGGGGCCTCTCGGGGCTCCCCACAGAAACGGGGCCGGGCTGGACCCCATTGCGTCAGGCCTGCAGATCCTCCCGCCGGTCCTTACCTTGACGCCTGGCAGGGTCTGGACTCCTCCTCTGCCGACCTACGTCTGCTACTCTCAGGCCAAGGCCTCCTCCTCCCGAGATCTCTAAGCCGGAAACAAGGGGGCGCTGCTCGGCTTGAGACTGTTGCCTGGAGACTGCTGGGAGCAGGGAGGCGGGGTCCTGAGGCGTCCTCTCCGTCCCGGAACGAGTGGACCGCTCAGGCCTCTCCTCGCGGGGCTCCTCGTCATGTATCCTGGCTTCGCAGGTAAATACTAAGTGGGCAATTATCCCTCCCTGCCGGCTCTGACCGTTTACTCAAGTGCAGCTCTTAGGAAGAATACGTTGGGGGTCCAGGCTAAGAAGCTGGGTGGGGAGTAGCAGCACCCATGACAGAGAAGAAGCCCCACTTCCCATAGGGTCACCAGCGAGACTTAGACTTCGGAGAGTCTTTATTCTAAAACAAATGTGGAAGAGGCTAAGGAGCTTGATTTGAGGACATCGTACCTTTTTGAGCTTATCTAACTGTGCAGTGATTTTGTTTTCTATAAGCCCAGCCATACTGAGAAATGAATGTACATTATATGTCTCTACCAGGTGTATATGCAGAGTGTGTGTGTTTCATGAAAGAATATCTACTCTTCCTATGGGTGATTCATTGTGATACTATTCCTTTTGAATTTCATTCTTGAATTCTGCAATATCTATCTATCTATCTATAAAAAATATATATCTTATATATGTATATTATATAATACATTATATATATTATTATATATTATATATTATATGTATTTATATATTATATATATTATATATTATAATTATATTATATTATATAATATTATATATATTATTATATAATAATTATATATGTAATATATATATATTTATTATATATAATATATATATATATTTATAATATATATATTATATGTTATATATATTATATTATATACTTAATATGTATTATATTTAATTATAATTATTTAATATATATTTAAAATATCATAAATATATAATAATAATTAATAATATATATTATTTCATTTTATATAATATTTATATATATATATAGTTATTTTATATACTATATATTATATATATTATATTTAAAGAAATATCAGCCCTTTCTCTCTAGACTGTTTTTAGGTGGTTATTAGCAGACTCGAGTCATAGTCAAGCAGTCTTCCCTGCTGTCCTTGACATTACCCCAGGCCTACTGGCATCTGTGATGTTTGGTGCAGCCTCGGATTTCTGCCGTGGAGGAGAAGCAGAAGTTTGAAAACTTTGCACCTCCTTTCCCGTCCACTACTTTCTATTACGAGTCACAAACTATCCCCGGTACCTCTGAGCCCCAGAACTCCTTCACCCCAAAGGCAAGTAGGAATGCACCACAGCCCTCTGTCTCCCTGAGAGAGACTGTCCTTGCTGACCTATGTTTTGTTGTTGAGATTTCATTGTTGATGTGTGTGTGTGTGTGTGTGTGTGTGTTTAATTCTTTCTTCTCTGGTTTTCCAGACTGATTCTGGGAGCAGAGGACAGCAGCCCAAGCTCGATTGTCCTCTCAGCAGCTACAGGTAATGCACTGAGTGTGTAAATAAGAATGGACATCTTTACAGTGATGTGTGTTCCATCAGTGAATGTGATACAGTACTGTTTGTTCGGGACTTATTTTATTTGCATCTACCAGGAAGCTTTTCCAGTTGCCTCTGTAAAGACCCGTTGATTCTTGTGATGGTCCTTTTCAGGTAATTCTTGGATTTCGTTGCTGCCGTGAATGGGATATTTTCTTACACACGTTCCCATTAGTTGTCGGTTTTAGGTGGCAAGGCTCTTGCCTTTGGTCTAGTGAGCTTATGCTATTGTTCTGAAGTTTATTATTCTTTGAATATTTCTCATGCTTATGCCTTAGAAGTTTCTACAGTGCTGATCATATTAATACCAAATAGTATCTTTTTTTTTCAATATTCATGCCTCTTATTTATGTTGATAGCCACAGCTCTGGCTTTTTGTTCCAGTGAAGTTTTGAATGGTGGACGTGATACCACATATCTGTGTCTTTTCCCTGACTTTCATGGAAATTTTTATTTGCTCTAGATTTTAAGAAATGGAAGTTCCCCCTTAGTCTTTGTTTGCTACGAAATGTCCCATGAGCTTGTCCTGAATTTCTCTCTCCCGTTTTGTTTTCTGTATCCATCGATGTAATCTCAAGTTTTTTCCTCCTGTATTGGTCTGAACTGCGTACCCCAGAATTTGTGTGTTGGAGTCCTAAACCCCGGCATGTCAGAATTTGACCAAATTTGGAGAGAAGGCTTTTGAAGAGGTAATTAAGGTCCATTGAGGTCATAAGAATGGGCCCTAATCCAATATGACTTGTGTCCTTTTAATAAGAGATTAGGCCACAGATACACACAAAAGAAAGATAGGTGAAGACTGAGGGAGAAAGATAGGTGAAGACTTAGCCATCTGCAAGCTAAGGAAACAGGCTTCCGCAGAAACCTGCCAATGCATTGATTTTGGACCTCTGGCCTTTTGAATCATAAAGAAATAAATTTCTGCTGTTTAGGGCCCCCGCTGTGTCATAATTTGTCATGACGGCTCTCACAAACTAATATACTCCTTTTTACACAGGGCATTAGAATTTAAAGAATTTTCTAATAGTAAATTTGTGAAGACAAGCCAAGGAAATGTGCTTTAGAAGATACCGGCCCTGTCAACCTGTACTTCAAAATTTATTTTGAAATCTAAACCTCAGGCATTCAGAATTGGACTTAATTTGATCAGGGCAAGGCAGAGGTCTATTTCTTCATCATACTCTGCTTTCGATCCTCACAATGACATTGGGAAAGACTAGACTCCTCACTCTCTTGACCTACGTTTGCCCCCCTAAATTTAAAACTTCCGACTCCCTGAGAACCCTAGGTGGAAACAACGAGGTGCTGCTCAACCCGAGCCCTCTCCCTGGTGTTTCCCAGCACTGACATAAGCAGTGAAGCAGTATTCTGAGGGGTAGCCTCTGTTCTGGAATGGGTGGACTGCCTGGTCTTCTTTTGGTTCTCCTTATCTTGTATCTTGTCTTCTTAACGAAATACTACGTGGGGCATTATTGCTGCCTGCCAGCTCTCCTTTTGCACAAGTGCAAGTGTTAAAGAAAATTGTTTTGGGTTCCAGGCTACATGCTGGTTAGGGAATAGCATCACTCATGACAGAGAAGAAGAAGCCCCACTTCTCCAATAGGGTCTTTTCAACAACGAGATTGAGACTTTGGAAAGTGTTTATTCAAAAAAATGTATTTTCCACATAGAAGAGGCTGAACAGTGTGATTTTGGGAGTCCTGCCTCTTTAGCTTATCTAACGTAATGTCCAGTGTATTGATTTTCTGTTTTTAAACCCCAATCCATAGTGAGAAATAGATTGTACATTATATGTCTCTACCAGGTGTATATGCAAAGTGTGTGTGTGTGTGTGTGTGTGTGTGAGTGTGCGTGTGTGAGTTTCATGAAAGAATATCTACTCTTACTATGGGTGATTCATTGTACTACTATTCCTTTTGAAGTTCATCCTTGAATTCTGCCGAGATACACACACACACACACACACACACACATATGTATATATGTATATTTATTATATATAATATATATTATGTATATATTTTATATTATATATTATATATTTAATATATATTATATTTCATTATAATTATATATTTAATTTATAATTATTTAAATATTATAATGATATAATAATTATAATTATAATATATAACTACATTTAATTATATAATATATATTTTATATTATATTTTATGTATAACATATATTATGTATATTTATTTATTTATTTATTTATTTATTTATTTATTTTAAAGAAATATCAGCCCTTTCTCTCTAGACTGTTTTTAGGTGGTTATTAGCAGACTCGAGTCATAGTCAAGCAGTCTTCCCTGCTGTCCTTGACATTACCCCAGGCCTACTGGCATCTGTGATGTTTGGTGCAGCCTCGGATTTCTGCCGTGGAGGAGAAGCAGAAGTTTGAAAACTTTGCACCTCCTTTCCCGTCCACTACTTTCTATTACGAGTCACAAACTATCCCCGGTACCTCTGAGCCCCAGAACTCCTTCACCCCAAAGGCAAGTAGGAATGCACCACAGCCCTCTGTCTCCCTGAGAGAGACTGTCCTTGCTGACCTATGTTTTGTTGTTGAGATTTCATTGTTGATGTGTGTGTGTGTGTGTGTGTGTGTGTGTGTGTGTGTTAATTCTTTCTTCTCTGGTTTTCCAGACTGATTCTGGGAGCAGAGGACAGCAGCCCAAGCTCGATTGTCCTCTCAGCAGCTACAGGTAATGCACTGAGTGTGTAAATAAGAATGGACATCTTTACAGTGATGTGTGTTCCATCAGTGAATGTGATACAGTACTGTTTGTTCGGGACTTATTTTATTTGCATCTACCAGGAAGCTTTTCCAGTTGCCTCTGTAAAGACCCCGTTGATTCTTGTGATGGTCCTTTTCAGGTAATTCTTGGATTTCGTTGCTGCCGTGAATGGGATATTTTCTTACACACGTTCCCATTAGTTGTCGGTTTTAGGTGGCAAGGCTCTTGCCTTTGGTCTAGTGAGCTTATGCTATTGTTCTGAAGTTTATTATTCTTTGAATATTTCTCATGCTTATGCCTTAGAAGTTTCTACAGTGCTGATCATATTAATACCAAATAGTATCTTTTTTTTTTCAATATTCATGCCTCTTATTTATGTTGATAGCCACAGCTCTGGCTTTTTGTTCCAGTGAAGTTTTGAATGGTGGACGTGATACCACATATCTGTGTCTTTTCCCTGACTTTCATGGAAATTTTTATTTGCTCTAGATTTTAAGAAATGGAAGTTCCCCCTTAGTCTTTGTTTGCTACGAAATGTCCCATGAGCTTGTCCTGAATTTCTCTCTCCCGTTTTGTTTTCTGTATCCATCGATGTAATCTCAAGTTTTTTCCTCCTGTATTGGTCTGAACTGCGTACCCCAGAATTTGTGTGTTGGAGTCCTAAACCCCGGCATGTCAGAATTTGACCAAATTTGGAGAGAAGGCTTTTGAAGAGGTAATTAAGGTCCATTGAGGTCATAAGAATGGGCCCTAATCCAATATGACTTGTGTCCTTTTAATAAGAGATTAGGCCACAGATACACACAAAAGAAAGATAGGTGAAGACTGAGGGAGAAAGATAGGTGAAGACTTAGCCATCTGCAAGCTAAGGAAACAGGCTTCCGCAGAAACCTGCCAATGCATTGATTTTGGACCTCTGGCCTTTTGAATCATAAAGAAATAAATTTCTGCTGTTTAGGGCCCCCGCTGTGTCATAATTTGTCATGACGGCTCTCACAAACTAATATACTCCTTTTTACACAGGGCATTAGAATTTAAAGAATTTTCTAATAGTAAATTTGTGAAGACAAGCCAAGGAAATGTGCTTTAGAAGATACCGGCCCTGTCAACCTGTACTTCAAAATTTATTTTGAAATCTAAACCTCAGGCATTCAGAATTGGACTTAATTTGATCAGGGCAAGGCAGAGGTCTATTTCTTCATCATACTCTGCTTTCGATCCTCACAATGACATTGGGAAAGACTAGACTCCTCACTCTCTTGACCTACGTTTGCCCCCCTAAATTTAAAACTTCCGACTCCCTGAGAACCCTAGGTGGAAACAACGAGGTGCTGCTCAACCCGAGCCCTCTCCCTGGTGTTTCCCAGCACTGACATAAGCAGTGAAGCAGTATTCTGAGGGGTAGCCTCTGTTCTGGAATGGGTGGACTGCCTGGTCTTCTTTTGGTTCTCCTTATCTTGTATCTTGTCTTCTTAACGAAATACTACGTGGGGCATTATTGCTGCCTGCCAGCTCTCCTTTTGCACAAGTGCAAGTGTTAAAGAAAATTGTTTTGGGTTCCAGGCTACATGCTGGTTAGGGAATAGCATCACTCATGACAGAGAAGAAGAAGCCCCACTTCTCCAATAGGGTCTTTTCAACAACGAGATTGAGACTTTGGAAAGTGTTTATTCAAAAAAATGTATTTTCCACATAGAAGAGGCTGAACAGTGTGATTTTGGGAGTCCTGCCTCTTTAGCTTATCTAACGTAATGTCCAGTGTATTGATTTTCTGTTTTTAAACCCCAATCCATAGTGAGAAATAGATTGTACATTATATGTCTCTACCAGGTGTATATGCAAAGTGTGTGTGTGTGTGTGTGTGTGTGTGAGTGTGCGTGTGTGAGTTTCATGAAAGAATATCTACTCTTACTATGGGTGATTCATTGTACTACTATTCCTTTTGAAGTTCATCCTTGAATTCTGCCGAGATACACACACACACACACACACACACACACATATGTATATATGTATATTTATTATATATAATATATATTATGTATATATTTTATATTATATATTATATATTTAATATATATTATATTTCATTATAATTATATATTTAATTTATAATTATTTAAATATTATAATGATATAATAATTATAATTATAATATATAACTACATTTAATTATATAATATATATTTTATATTATATTTTATGTATAACATATATTATGTATATTTATTTATTTATTTATTTATTTATTTATTTATTTTAAAGAAATATCAGCCCTTTCTCTCTAGACTGTTTTTAGGTGGTTATTAGCAGACTCGAGTCATAGTCAAGCAGTCTTCCCTGCTGTCCTTGACATTACCCCAGGCCTACTGGCATCTGTGATGTTTGGTGCAGCCTCGGATTTCTGCCGTGGAGGAGAAGCAGAAGTTTGAAAACTTTGCACCTCCTTTCCCGTCCACTACTTTCTATTACGAGTCACAAACTATCCCCGGTACCTCTGAGCCCCAGAACTCCTTCACCCCAAAGGCAAGTAGGAATGCACCACAGCCCTCTGTCTCCCTGAGAGAGACTGTCCTTGCTGACCTATGTTTTGTTGTTGAGATTTCATTGTTGATGTGTGTGTGTGTGTGTGTGTGTGTGTGTGTGTGTTTAATTCTTTCTTCTCTGGTTTTCCAGACTGATTCTGGGAGCAGAGGACAGCAGCCCAAGCTCGATTGTCCTCTCAGCAGCTACAGGTAATGCACTGAGTGTGTAAATAAGAATGGACATCTTTACAGTGATGTGTGTTCCATCAGTGAATGTGATACAGTACTGTTTGTTCGGGACTTATTTTATTTGCATCTACCAGGAAGCTTTTCCAGTTGCCTCTGTAAAGACCCCGTTGATTCTTGTGATGGTCCTTTTCAGGTAATTCTTGGATTTCGTTGCTGCCGTGAATGGGATATTTTCTTACACACGTTCCCATTAGTTGTCGGTTTTAGGTGGCAAGGCTCTTGCCTTTGGTCTAGTGAGCTTATGCTATTGTTCTGAAGTTTATTATTCTTTGAATATTTCTCATGCTTATGCCTTAGAAGTTTCTACAGTGCTGATCATATTAATACCAAATAGTATCTTTTTTTTTTCAATATTCATGCCTCTTATTTATGTTGATAGCCACAGCTCTGGCTTTTTGTTCCAGTGAAGTTTTGAATGGTGGACGTGATACCACATATCTGTGTCTTTTCCCTGACTTTCATGGAAATTTTTATTTGCTCTAGATTTTAAGAAATGGAAGTTCCCCCTTAGTCTTTGTTTGCTACGAAATGTCCCATGAGCTTGTCCTGAATTTCTCTCTCCCGTTTTGTTTTCTGTATCCATCGATGTAATCTCAAGTTTTTTCCTCCTGTATTGGTCTGAACTGCGTACCCCAGAATTTGTGTGTTGGAGTCCTAAACCCCGGCATGTCAGAATTTGACCAAATTTGGAGAGAAGGCTTTTGAAGAGGTAATTAAGGTCCATTGAGGTCATAAGAATGGGCCCTAATCCAATATGACTTGTGTCCTTTTAATAAGAGATTAGGCCACAGATACACACAAAAGAAAGATAGGTGAAGACTGAGGGAGAAAGATAGGTGAAGACTTAGCCATCTGCAAGCTAAGGAAACAGGCTTCCGCAGAAACCTGCCAATGCATTGATTTTGGACCTCTGGCCTTTTGAATCATAAAGAAATAAATTTCTGCTGTTTAGGGCCCCCGCTGTGTCATAATTTGTCATGACGGCTCTCACAAACTAATATACTCCTTTTTACACAGGGCATTAGAATTTAAAGAATTTTCTAATAGTAAATTTGTGAAGACAAGCCAAGGAAATGTGCTTTAGAAGATACCGGCCCTGTCAACCTGTACTTCAAAATTTATTTTGAAATCTAAACCTCAGGCATTCAGAATTGGACTTAATTTGATCAGGGCAAGGCAGAGGTCTATTTCTTCATCATACTCTGCTTTCGATCCTCACAATGACATTGGGAAAGACTAGACTCCTCACTCTCTTGACCTACGTTTGCCCCCTAAATTTAAAACTTCCGACTCCCTGAGAACCCTAGGTGGAAACAACGAGGTGCTGCTCAACCCGAGCCCTCTCCCTGGTGTTTCCCAGCACTGACATAAGCAGTGAAGCAGTATTCTGAGGGGTAGCCTCTGTTCTGGAATGGGTGGACTGCCTGGTCTTCTTTTGGTTCTCTTATCTTGTATCTTGTCTTCTTAACGAAATACTACGTGGGGCATTATTGCTGCCTGCCAGCTCTCCTTTTGCACAAGTGCAAGTGTTAAAGAAAATTGTTTTGGGTTCCAGGCTACATGCTGGTTAGGGAATAGCATCACTCATGACAGAGAAGAAGAAGCCCCACTTCTCCAATAGGGTCTTTTCAACAACGAGATTGAGACTTTGGAAAGTGTTTATTCAAAAAAATGTATTTTCCACATAGAAGAGGCTGAACAGTGTGATTTTGGGAGTCCTGCCTCTTTAGCTTATCTAACGTAATGTCCAGTGTATTGATTTTCTGTTTTTAAACCCCAATCCATAGTGAGAAATAGATTGTACATTATATGTCTCTACCAGGTGTATATGCAAAGTGTGTGTGTGTGTGTGTGTGTGTGTGAGTGTGCGTGTGTGAGTTTCATGAAAGAATATCTACTCTTACTATGGGTGATTCATTGTACTACTATTCCTTTTGAAGTTCATCCTTGAATTCTGCCGAGATACACACACACACACACACACACACACACACATATGTATATATGTATATTTATTATATATAATATATATTATGTATATATTTTATATTATATATTATATATTTAATATATATTATATTTCATTATAATTATATATTTAATTTATAATTATTTAAATATTATAATGATATAATAATTATAATTATAATATATAACTACATTTAATTATATAATATATATTTTATATTATATTTTATGTATAACATATATTATTATTTATTTATTTATTTATTTATTTTTTATTTTAAAGAAATATCAGCCCTTTCTCTCTAGACTGTTTTTAGGTGGTTGCAGACTCGAGTCATAGTCAAGCAGTCTTTGTGTCCTTGACATTACCCAGGCCTACTGGCATCTGTGATGTTTGGTGCAGCCTCGGATTTCTGCCGTGGAGAGAAGCAGAAGTTTGAAAACTTTGCACCTCCTTTCCCGTCCACTACTTTCTATTACGAGTCACAAACTATCCCCGGTACCTCTGAGCCCCAGAACTCCTTCACCCCAAAGGCAAGTAGGAATGCACCACAGCCCTCTGTCTCCCTGAGAGAGACTGTCCTTGCTGACCTATGTTTTGTTGTTGAGATTTCATTGTTGATGTGTGTGTGTGTGTGTGTGTGTGTGTGTGTGTTAATTCTTTCTTCTCTGGTTTTCCAGACTGATTCTGGGAGCAGAGGACAGCAGCCCAAGCTCGATTGTCCTCTCAGCAGCTACAGGTAATGCACTGAGTGTGTAAATAAGAATGGACATCTTTACAGTGATGTGTGTTCCATCAGTGAATGTGATACAGTACTGTTTGTTCGGGACTTATTTTATTTGCATCTACCAGGAAGCTTTTCCAGTTGCCTCTGTAAAGACCCCGTTGATTCTTGTGATGGTCCTTTTCAGGTAATTCTTGGATTTCGTTGCTGCCGTGAATGGGATATTTTCTTACACACGTTCCCATTAGTTGTCGGTTTTAGGTGGCAAGGCTCTTGCCTTTGGTCTAGTGAGCTTATGCTATTGTTCTGAAGTTTATTATTCTTTGAATATTTCTCATGCTTATGCCTTAGAAGTTTCTACAGTGCTGATCATATTAATACCAAATAGTATCTTTTTTTTTTCAATATTCATGCCTCTTATTTATGTTGATAGCCACAGCTCTGGCTTTTTGTTCCAGTGAAGTTTTGAATGGTGGACGTGATACCACATATCTGTGTCTTTTCCCTGACTTTCATGGAAATTTTTATTTGCTCTAGATTTTAAGAAATGGAAGTTCCCCCTTAGTCTTTGTTTGCTACGAAATGTCCATGAGCTTGTCCTGAATTTCTCTCTTCCCGTTTTGTTTTCTGTATCCATCGATGTAATCTCAAGTTTTTTCCTCCTGTATTGGTCTGAACTGCGTACCCCAGAATTTGTGTGTTGGAGTCCTAAACCCCGGCATGTCAGAATTTGACCAAATTTGGAGAGAAGGCTTTTGAAGAGGTAATTAAGGTCCATTGAGGTCATAAGAATGGGCCCTAATCCAATATGACTTGTGTCCTTTTAATAAGAGATTAGGCCACAGATACACACAAAAGAAAGATAGGTGAAGACTGAGGGAGAAAGATAGGTGAAGACTTAGCCATCTGCAAGCTAAGGAAACAGGCTTCCGCAGAAACCTGCCAATGCATTGATTTTGGACCTCTGGCCTTTTGAATCATAAAGAAATAAATTTCTGCTGTTTAGGGCCCCCGCTGTGTCATAATTTGTCATGACGGCTCTCACAAACTAATATACTCCTTTTTACACAGGGCATTAGAATTTAAAGAATTTTCTAATAGTAAATTTGTGAAGACAAGCCAAGGAAATGTGCTTTAGAAGATACCGGCCCTGTCAACCTGTACTTCAAAATTTATTTTGAAATCTAAACCTCAGGCATTCAGAATTGGACTTAATTTGATCAGGGCAAGGCAGAGGTCTATTTCTTCATCATACTCTGCTTTCGATCCTCACAATGACATTGGGAAAGACTAGACTCCTCACTCTCTTGACCTACGTTTGCCCCCCTAAATTTAAAACTTCCGACTCCCTGAGAACCCTAGGTGGAAACAACGAGGTGCTGCTCAACCCGAGCCCTCTCCCTGGTGTTTCCCAGCACTGACATAAGCAGTGAAGCAGTATTCTGAGGGGTAGCCTCTGTTCTGGAATGGGTGGACTGCCTGGTCTTCTTTTGGTTCTCTTTATCTTGTATCTTGTCTTCTTAACGAAATACTACGTGGGGCATTATTGCTGCCTGCCAGCTCTCCTTTTGCACAAGTGCAAGTGTTAAAGAAATTGTTTTGGGTTCCAGGCTACATGCTGGTTAGGAATAGCATCACTCATGACAGAGAAGAAGAAGCCCCACTTCTCCAATAGGGTCTTTTCAACAACGAGATTGAGACTTGGAAAGTGTTTATTCAAAAAAATGTATTTTCCACATAGAAGAGGCTGAACAGTGTGATTTTGGGAGTCCTGCCTCTTTAGCTTATCTAACGTAATGTCCAGTGTATTGATTTTCTGTTTTAAACCCCAATCCATAGTGAGAAGATTGACATTATATGTCTCTACCAGGTGTATATGCAAAGTGTGTGTGTGTGTGTGTGTGTGTGTGAGTGTGCGTGTGTGAGTTTCATGAAAGAATATCTACTCTTACTATGGGTGATTCATTGTACTACTATTCCTTTTGAAGTTCATCCTTGAATTCTGCCGAGATACACACACACACCACACACACACATATGTATATATGTATATTTATTATATATAATATATATATGTATATTTTATATTATATATATTATATTTATATATATTATATTCATTATAATATATATTAATTTATAATTATTTAAATATTATATGATATAATAATTATAATTATAATAATAACTACATTTTAATTATATAATATATATTTTATTATATTTTATGTATAACATATATTATGTATATTTATTTATTTATTTATTTATATTTATTTATTATTATTTTAAAGAAATATCAGCCCTTTCTCTCTAGACTGTTTTTAGGTGGTTATTAGCAGACTCGAGTCATAGTCAAGCAGTCTTCCCTGCTGTCCTTGACATTACCCCAGGCCTACTGGCATCTGTGATTTTGGTGCAGCCTCGGATTTCTGCCGTGGAGGAGAAGCAGAAGTTTGAAAAACTTTGCACCTCCTTTCCCGTCCACTACTTTCTATTACGAGTCACAAACTATCCCCGGTACCTCTGAGCCCAGAACTCCTTCACCCCAAAGGCAAGTAGGAATGCACCACAGCCCTCTGTCTCCCTGAGAGAGACTGTCCTTGCTGACCTATGTTTGTTGTTGAGATTTCATTGTGATGTGTGTGTGTGTGTGTGTGTGTGTTTAATTCTTTCTTCTCTGGTTTCCAGACTGATTCTGGGAGCAGAGGACAGCAGCCAAGCTCGATTGTCCTCTCACAGCTACAGTAATGCACTGATGTGTAAATAAGAATGACATCTTTCAGTGATGTGTGTTCCATCAGTGAATGTGATACAGTACGTGTTCGGGACTTATTTTATTTGCATCTACCAGAAGCTTTTCCAGTTGCCTCTGTAAAGACCCCGTTGATTCTTTGATGGCCTTTTCAGGTAATTCTTGGATTTTCGTTGCTGCCGTGAATGGGATATTTTCTTACACACGCCCATTAGTTGTCGGTTTTAGGTGGCAAGGCTCTTGCCTTTGGTCTAGTGAGCTTATGCTATTGTTCTGAAGTTTATTATTCTTTGAATATTTCTCATGCTTATGCCTTAGAAGTTTCTACAGTGCTGATCATATTAATACCAAATAGTATCTTTTTTTTCAATATTCATGCCTCTTATTTATGTTGAGCCACAGCTCTGGCTTTTGTTCCAGTGAAGTTTGAATGGTGGACGTGATACCACATATCTGTGTCTTTTCCCTGACTTTCATGAAATTTTTATTTGCTCTAGATTTTAAGAAATGGAAGTTCCCCCTTAGTCTTTGTTTGCTCGAAATGTCCCATGAGCTTGTCCTGAATTCTCTCTCCCGTTTTTTTCTGTATCCATCGATGTAATCTCAAGTTTTTTCCTCCTGTATTGGTCTGAACTGCGTACCCCAGAATTTGTGTGTTGAGTCCTAAACCCCGGCATGTCAGAATTTGACCAAATTTGGAGAGAAGGCTTTTGAAGAGTAATTAAGGTCCATTGAGGTCATAAGAATGGGCCCTAATCCAATATGACTTGTGTCCTTTTAATAAGAGATTAGGCCACAGATACACACAAAAGAAAGATAGGTGAAGACTGAGGAGAAAGATAGGTGAAGACTTAGCCATCTGCAAGCTAGGAAACAGGCTCCGCAGAAACCTGCCAATGCATTGATTTTGGACCTCTGGCCTTTTGAATCATAAAGAAATAAATTTCTGCTGTTTAGGGCCCCGCTGTGTCATAATTTGTCATGACGGCTCTCACAAACTAATTACTCCTTTTTACACAGGGCATTAGAATTTAAAGAATTTTCTAATAGTAAATTTGTGAAGACAAGCCAAGGAAATGTGCTTTAGAAGATACCGGCCCTGTCAACCTGTACTTCAAAATTTATTTTGAAATCTAAACCTCAGGCATTCAGAATTGGACTTAATTTGATCGGGCAAGGCAGAGGTCTATTTCTTCATCATACTCTGCTTTCGATCCTCACAATGACATTGGGAAAGACTAGACTCCTCACTCTCTTGACCTACGTTTGCCCCCCTAAATTTAAAACTTCCGACTCCCTGAGAACCTAGGTGGAAACAACGAGGTGCTGCTCAACCCGAGCCCTCTCCCTGGTGTTTCCCAGCACTGACATAAGCAGTGAAGCAGTATTCTGAGGGTAGCCTCTGTTCTGGAATGGTGTGACTGCCTGGTCTTCTTTTGGTTCTCTTATCTTGTATCTTGTCTTCTTAACGAAATACTACGTGGGGCATTATTGCTGCCTGCCAGCTCTCCTTTGCACAAGTGCAAGTGTTAAAGAAAATTGTTTTGGGTTCCAGGCTACATGCTGGTTAGGGAATAGCATCACTCATGACAGAGAAGAAGAAGCCCCACTTCTCAATAGGGTCTTTTCAACAACGAGATTGAGACTTTGGAAAGTGTTTATTCAAAAAAATGTATTTTCCACATAGAAGAGGCCTAACAGTGTGATTTTGGGAGTCCTGCCTCTTTAGCTTATCTAACGTAATGTCCAGTGTATTGATTTTCTTTTTAAACCCCAATCCATAGTGAGAAATAGATTGTACATTATATGTCTCTACAGGTGTATATGCAAAGTGTGTGTGTGTGTGTGTGTGTGTGTGTGAGTGTGCGTGTGTGAGTTTCATGAAAGAATATCTACTCTTACTATGGGTGATTCATTGTACTACTATTCCTTTTGAAGTTCATCCTTGAATTCTGCCGAGATACACACACACACACACACACACACATATGTATATATGTATATTATTATATATAATATATATTATGTATATATTTTATATTATATATTATATATTTAATATATATTATATTCATTATAATTATATATTTAATTTATATTATTAAATATTATAATGATATAATATTATAATTATAATATATAACTACATTTAATTAATAATATATATTTTATATTATATTTTATGTATAACATATATTATGTATATTTTATTTATTTATTTATATTTATTTATTTATTTTAAAGAAATATCACCCTTTCTCTCTAGACTGTTTTTAGTGGTTATTAGCAGACTCGAGTCATAGTCAAGCAGTCTTCCCTGCTGTCCTTGACATTACCCCAGGCCTACTGGCATCTGTGATTTTGTGCAGCTCGGATTTCTGCCGTGGAGGAGAAGCAGAAGTTTAAAACTTTGCACCTCCTTTCCCGTCCACTACTTTCTATTACGAGTCACAAACTATCCCCGGTACCTCTGAGCCCCAGAACTCCTTCACCCAAAGGCAAGTAGGAATGCACCACAGCCCTCTTCTCCCTGAGAGAGACTGTCCTTGCTGACCTATTGTTTTGTTGTTGAGATTTCATTGTTGATGTGTGTGTGTGTGTTGTGTGTTGTGTGTGTTTAATTCTTTCTTCTCTGGTTTTCCAGACTGATTCTGGGAGCAGAGGACAGCAGCCCAAGCTCGATTGTCCTCTCAGCAGCTACAGGTAATGCACTGAGGTGTAAATAAGATGGACATCTTTACAGTGATGTGTGTTCCATCAGTGAATGTGATACAGTACTGTTTGTTCGGGACTTATTTTATTTGCATCTACCAGGAAGCTTTCCAGTGCCTCTGTAAAGACCCCGTTGATTCTTGTGATGGTCCTTTTCAGGTAATTCTTGGATTTCGTTGCTGCCGTGAATGGGATATTTTCTTACACACTTCCCATTAGTTGTCGGTTTTAGGTGGCAAGGCTCTTGCCTTTGGTCTAGTGAGCTTATGCTATTGTTCTGAAGTTTATTATTCTTTGAATATTCCTCATGCTTATGCCTTAGAAGTTTCTACAGTGCTGATCATATTAATACCAAATAGTATCTTTTTTTTTTCAATATTCATGCCTCTTATTTATGTTGATAGCCACAGCTCTGGCTTTTTGTTCCAGTGAAGTTTTGAATGGTGGACGTGATACCACATATCTGTGTCTTTTCCCTGACTTTCATGGAAATTTTTATTTGCTCTAGATTTTAAGAAATGGAAGTTCCCCCTTAGTCTTTGTTTGCTACGAAATGTCCCATGAGCTTGTCCTGAATTTCTCTCTCCCGTTTTGTTTTCTGTATCCATCGATGTAATCTCAAGTTTTTCCTCCTGTATTGGTCTGAACTGCGTACCCCAGAATTGTGTGTTGGAGTCCTAAACCCCGGCATGTCAGAATTTGACCAAATTTGGAGAGAAGGCTTTTGAAGAGGTAATTAAGGTCCATTGAGGTCATAAGAATGGGCCCTAATCCAATATGACTTGTGTCCTTTTAATAAGAGATTAGGCCACAGATACACACAAAAGAAAGATAGGTGAAGACTGAGGGAGAAAGATAGGTGAAGACTTAGCCATCTGCAAGCTAAAAACAGGCTTCCGCAGAAACCTGCCAATGCATTGATTTTGGACCTCTGGCCTTTTGAATCATAAAGAAATAAATTTCTGCTGTTTAGGGCCCCCGCTGTGTCATAATTTGTCATGACGGCTCTCACAAACTAATATACTCCTTTTTACACAGGGCATTAGAATTTAAAGAATTTTCTAATAGTAAATTTGTGAAGACAAGCCAAGGAAATGTGCTTTAGAAGATACCGGCCCTGTCAACCTGTACTTCAAAATTTATTTTGAAATCTAAACCTCAGGCATTCAGAATTGGACTTAATTTGATCAGGGCAAGGCAGAGGTCTATTTCTTCATCATACTCTGCTTTCGATCCTCACAATGACATTGGGAAAGACTAGACTCCTCACTCTCTTGACCTACGTTTGCCCCCCTAAATTTAAAACTTCCGACTCCCTGAGAACCCTAGGTGGAAACAACGAGGTGCTGCTCAACCCGAGCCCTCTCCCTGGTGTTTCCCAGCACTGACATAAGCAGTGAAGCAGTATTCTGAGGGGTAGCCTCTGTTCTGGAATGGGTGGACTGCCTGGTCTTCTTTTGTTCTCTTTATCTTGTATCTTGTCTTCTTAACGAAATACTACGTGGGGCATTATTGCTGCCTGCCAGCTCTCCTTTTGCACAAGTGCAAGTGTTAAAGAAAATTGTTTTGGGTTCCAGGCTACATGCTGGTTAGGAATAGCATCACTCATGACAGAGAAGAAGAAGCCCCACTTCTCCAATAGGGTCTTTTCAACAACGAGATTGAGACTTTGGAAAGTGTTTATTCAAAAAAATGTATTTTCCACATAGAAGAGGCTGAACAGTTGATTTTGGGAGTCCTGCCTCTTTAGCTTATCTAACGTAATGTCCAGTGTATTGATTTTCTTTTTTAAACCCCAATCCATAGTGAGAAATAGATTGTACATTATGTCTCTACCAGGTGTATATGCAAAGTGTGTGTGTGTGTGTGTGTGTGTTGTGTGTGTGAGTGTGCGTGTGTGAGTTTCATGAAAGAATATCTACTCTTACTATGGGTGATTCATTGTACTACTATTCCTTTTGAAGTTCATCCTTGAATTCTGCCGAGATACACACACACACACACACACACACACACATATGTATATATGTATATTTATTATTATAATATATATTATGTATATATTTTATATTATATATTATATATTTAATATATATTATATTTCATTATAATTATATATTAATTTATAATTATTTAAATATTATAATGATATAATAATTATAATTATAATATATAACTACATTTAATTATATAATATATATTTTATATTATATTTTATGTATAACATATATTATTATTTATTATTTATTTATTTATTTATTTATTTATTTATTTTAAAGAAATATCAGCCCTTTCTCTCTAGACTGTTTTTAGGTGGTTATTAGCAGACTCGAGTCATAGTCAAGCAGTCTTCCCTGCTGTCCTTGACATTACCCCAGGCCTACTGGCATCTGTGATGTTTGGTGCAGCCTCGGATTTCTGCAGTGGAGCAGAAGCAGAAGTTTGAAAACTTTGCACCTCCTTTCCCGTCCACTACTTTCTATTACGAGTCACAAACTATCCCCGGTACCTCTGAGCCCCAGAACTCCTTCACCCCAAAGGCAAGTAGGAATGCACCACAGCCCTCTGTCTCCCTGAGAGAGACTGTCCTTGCTGACCTATGTTTTGTTGTTGAGATTTCATTGTTGATGTGTGTGTGTGTGGTGTGTGTGTGTGTGTGTGTTTAATTCTTTCTTCTCTGGTTTTCCAGACTGATTCTGGGAGCAGAGGACAGCAGCCCAAGCTCGATTGTCCTCTCAGCAGCTACAGTAATGCACTGAGTGTGTAAATAAGAATGGACATCTTTACAGTGATGTGTGTTCCATCAGTGAATGTGATACAGTACTGTTTGTTCGGGACTTATTTTATTTGCATCTACCAGGAAGCTTTTCCAGTTGCCTCTGTAAAGACCCCGTTGATTCTTGTGATGGTCCTTTTCAGGTAATTCTTGGATTTCGTTGCTGCCGTGAATGGGATATTTTCTTACACACGTTCCATTAGTTGTCGGTTTTAGGTGGCAAGGCTCTTGCCTTTGGTCTAGTGAGCTTATGCTATTGTTCTGAAGTTTATTATTCTTTGAATATTTCTATGCTTATGCCTTAGAGTTTCTACAGTGCTGATCATATTAATACCAAATAGTATCTTTTTTTTTTCAATATTCATGCCTCTTATTTATGTTGATAGCCACAGCTCTGGCTTTTTGTTCCAGTGTAGTTTGAATGGTGGACGTGATACCACATATCTGTCTTTTCCCTGACTTTCATGGAAATTTTTATTTGCTCTAGATTTTAAGAAATGGAAGTTCCCCTTAGTCTTTGTTTGCTACGAAATGTCCCATGAGCTTGTCCTGAATTTCTCTCTCCCCGTTTTGTTTTCTGTATCCATCGATGTAATCTCAAGTTTTTTCCTCCTGTATTGGTCTGAACTGCGTACCCCCAGAATTTGTGTGTTGGAGTCCTAAACCCCGGCATGTCAGAATTTGACCGAATTTGGAGAGAAGGCTTTTGAAAGGTAATTAAGGTCCATTGAGGTCATAGAATGGGCCCTAATCCAATATGACTTGTGTCCTTTTAATAAAGATTAGGCCACAGATACACACAAAAGAAAGATAGGTGAAGACTGAGGGAGAAAGATATGTGAAGACTTAGCATCTGCAAGCTAAGGAAACAGGCTTCCGCAGAAACCTGCCAATGCATTGATTTTGGACCTCTGGCCTTGTGAAGTATAAAAATAAATTTCTGCTGTTTAGGCCCTTCGCTGTGTTCATAATTTGTTCTGACGGCTCTCACAAACTAATATACTCCTTTTACACCCGGCATTACAATTGCAACTATTTCTAATAGTAAATCATGTTTAATTTCCCCGTGTACAGTATGTCCATTTAATTCACTTGGCTGAATGTTATATTCAATGAAGATATTTACTCCTATGTGTTGACCTTGCTCTGGTGTCATTTCAGAGGGAGTCCTTATCTGTTTTGAATAGTGGAAACTACCGTGGAGAAAATAGTTGAATCATTTGTATACTTTAGAAGATATTACATGAGTTATTGAGTTTATGTTTTTAGTTCTCCCTGACCAGCCGTAGAATTTGTTGTTAAATCTGCTTATTGGAGCATTTGAGGTGGCTTGAGCTTTGAGAACAGTTAGATTTGTATTATTCAATGAGATTCTTTATTTCATTATATGGAACCAGTTTGGTCTTTTTTTTTTCCTAAAAAGTTGTCCCATTTCACTTAGAATATCAAGTTAATGGCACAATATTTATAATAAATTTTTTTATTATAAAAACCTGAACTGTACATATCGCATGGCAAATAGTATAATGAACTCAATTACCTGATACTCAGCATCAATAATCATCAATGCATGGATAATCTTGTTAGAACTATATCCCCATGTACTCCCCCATCTCTGCTGCTAGAATAATGCCAGCAAATCGAAGACATCACACCATTTTCTCTTTTTAGTATTCAGTATGCATTTTGAATGATAATGACTTTTATAAAATATAAACTTGATGCAATATCAGTTCTAAAAATTTAAGTAAGTCATTGATATCAGATAGCCATTTATATTCCAGTTTCTTGAATCAGTTTTCTTGAATTGTACCCAAATGTGATCTATTCATTGGGATTGTTTGATTATGCCCCCTATGTCATTTTATACAACAGGTTCTCCCATATCACCTGTTTTTAATTATATTTAACTTATTATTAAAAACAACACACACATCCCACACGCACACATGCACATGCGTCTTGTGTTTTGTCCTATTCCCATAGTCTGGAGTTCGCAGATTATAATACTTTCATGTCCCGTTCCCTGTATTTCCTACTATCTAGTTATAGTGGAAGCTTGATCAGATTTTTGTTGTTGTTTTGGTTTTTGTTTTGCAAGACTAGTTCATAGGTGATGCTGTGTAACTTTCTATTAGGAAGTGCATAAGGTCTGGTTGTCTCTCTTTGTGCTGATACTGACAGTCATTGATCATCATGTTTACCTATTAATCACTTAGAGGTTTAAGAATGATCATTTTTCTTATTCCTTCTTAGTTTATTATTGATGTAATTCTATAGTGTAGAACTGTTCCCTGTCTACCAGTTGGTTACCCTGAGGGAATGATATATTTATTGTAGTTTTTATACTACTTAAGTCTCTTCTGCATCTATCTTTTGTATACTTTTCTTTAAGTTATATGTTTATTTTTTGCTTTTCATTTTAGTAATCGATCGTATTTACAAAACCTGTTTATGTTATAAGCATTTTCAAAGAACTGGCTTTAGTTATTTGGCTTAATCATTTCTATTCATTATTTTCTGCATTTATCTTCATTATTATCTTACCTTCTCTTTTTTAGGTTTAATATACTATTTATTCCCTAGCTTCTTGAATGGATTGAATGTCTGAAATATTTCTTGTTTTCTTAATACACCTATTTTAAGGTTATATATTTCCCTCTGAGTAGCACTCGGGTGCATCACACTAGAAATTTCAATATTATCATCCTATTTCTTAGTTAGAATTTTTAGAATTATAATTTTTCAAAACATGTAGAAAAACTAAGGCATGTAATAATCATTTTTATGTAGGATGTAAAGAGAATGAGAGATATAAAATTATTTGGAGGAGATTTCAGGATCCAGTATTTTTCAGTTTTGTTTTTTAAATTTATTAGAGAAGATGCTTAAACATATTTAGCTGCTGGTGACAGAATTGTGTTTAACCCCAGGAATGTGATGAAGTTTTATACTAGAAAATCTGTCCTATTAATTGGCCACACATGTAACATTCTGGAATTGTCCAGGCAAAATAGAAACCATTTTAAATATTTAACACAGAGACAATTTAATGCAGGAATTGATTATACAGAGGAGGAGAACTAAACAGAGGAGAGTTGGGGAACCCAATAATTAGCAACATGAAGAAGTCATTCCCATTTCTAGGCTGGATGACAAAGAGAGGATATATGTTACTAGAGCGTAGGAGTTTGGGCTCAACAAGCTCTGGAGCTGTGGTGGACCAACCTGATGGAGCTGGAGCCACAGACAACATGTCGGCCACTGAAAGGAAAATCAACCGATATGGAGGAAGAAGGAAAATACTGGCTGCTACATTCTCTGGGTTTTAATCTCATGTTCATCTACCTGTTGGTAGAACTCAGATGTTAGCCAGCCTAAGAATTACAACCTGCAAGATTCAGCTGTGTATATTACAGAGCACAGCAGAGGACAAGTAAGGGATGGATCTGAGGGGCAGATAAATCCAGGACAAGTATACCACATCAACCGAGTAAATGAGAAAAATCATATCTAAATTGATAAGATGTTCAGTAATATATCCTGTCCCCATCCAAACCTTCCCAAGTCCAGGCTAGATTAGTTGCCCTTCTCTGGGCTCTCACACCCTTCTATGCTCCCCACTTTCATCAGAGAATTAATTTCCAAGCTGTGATTGATAGTTTACCTGCCTATCTCCTCCATTTGACTATAAACTCTATGAGTGCAAAGATCATGCTGTGTCTCCCACTGTATCCAGTGGTGTCTGCATATTGCTTGGATCAGAGTGCACTGTAAATATTTGTTGTTGAATCATTTAATTGTGAATGCTTTTAAATTGTTAAATAAATACATAATTATTTTAACTTTATAATTTTTTTAAATTGAATATCATGCAAAAGACATGATTGCACAAGTGTAAAACCACAGCAATTGATCATGGTAAGTGCTTTTATCTAGTCAGATTACATTCTTACTTGAAGTAATTAGCATTATCCATGATCTAGCCTAGGAATTGCATCATTCTCAGTGTTTAGCATCAAATCCATTATCTAGCCTAGCAATTGCATCATTCTCAGTGTTTACCTGTCAGTATTTTAGAGCATAATCTTAGAAACCTATGAAGGCTGGGAAGTGAAGGACTCATGAAATGTCTGTTTTTGATAGCCTAAAGAAAAAGGTCTTGAAACATTAGTTTTCTTTTCCCCACAAATTACTGTTAATAGAATCTTCTCAAAAACAGTGAATAGAAAATAGAACTGTTAATCTCCATGATTGACAGAAATATATTTAACCCAGGATTTAATTTAAAAAATAGACAAGGACACCTAGACTGAATGTCTTAAATGACCTTTTATTACATAGCTATCTAGCTGGAAAGAAATTTTCTCTGTAGTATTCTATTCCAACATTTAGATCATCCAATCATAGATTCACAGCATAGGAAAGGGACCATGAAGGACATCTAGTCAAGTCATCCATTTAGTTTTAGACACACTACTTGTGAGAAAGTTCTTTATATACAAAGTCCATAACTGGTCCTTTTGTAACCATTTATTAGTTCTAGTTCTGCTTTATGGAATCACAATAAGTGTATCTAAACAACCACATAACAACCATTGAGATGTTTGCAAATAGTCAACAATTTCTCCTCATGTCTTTGTACCCAAAATAAACATTCTCATTTTGTTCAGGAGATTACCATATATCATTCTGTCTACACCTTTGCTGTTCATTATATTAACCAGTAGCCATATGTGACTATTAAAATTTAAAGTAATTAAAATTAAATATTCATTTCAGTCATACTAGCCACATTTCAAGTGCTCAGTAGCCATATGTGGCTAGTAGCTAATGTACTGAAAAGCACTTGATAAAAACATTTCTATCATCATCATTGCAAAAAATACTGTTGTTTGTACTGGTCTAGATCTTTCATTATATCAGTATCTTCCTTCTGGAAGCACTATACTTTTTGGATTTTCTCCATAGATCATTGTATTACTACTCACTGTTCAGCCAGAGAAAAGCAGAAACACCAAGATTCAAGTCTTCATATGAAAAATAGTGTTACTTTCAGTGAAATGTAATGATCTATAAATTTTGATTCTATTTCTAAGCCTGTGGATATTTCTTTTGCAATGTCACAGCAATTTTCAAAACCAGAAATTTTAAACTCCTCAAAGAGTTCCAATAACTCCCTGAAGTGGTTATTACAATGTCCATGTATATGTTTCCCCCCCCGGCTTTATTGAAATACAATAGACAATTAGTTGCTCATATTTACATTGTACATTCAATGAGGTTTTTTTTTTCAATTATAGTTTTTATACAATAATTTATTAGTTTCAGTCGTACAGCATAGTGATTAGAGATCTGTATAACTCACAAAGTGATCACCCCACTAAATCTAGTCCCCCTCTTTCCCTTACATATTTATGACATTATTAATTATTTTCCTTATGCTACACTTTATATCTCCATGTCTATTTTGTGAGTATCCATTTGTACTTCATAATCTCTTTACTCTTTTTCACGTCTACTCCAATCCCTCCCATCTAGTTGCCCTCAAAATATTCTCTGTACCTATGAGTTTATTACCCCTTCTGTGGCTGTTTTGTTGTTTATTTTGTTCTTTAGTGTTGTTTATTTTGTTCTTTAGGTTCCACATGTATGTGAAATCATGCGATATTTGTTTTTTTCTATGATTTATTTCATTTAGCACAATACCCTCTAGGTCCATCAAAAGCAACATATTTTTCCATGCCCTTCTTTTTAGTGTGTGTGTGTCTTTTAATTTGAAGTGAGTCTCTTGTAGGCAGCATATGTAAGGGTTTTGCTCTTATCCATTTAGCCATTCTTTCTTTGGTTGAAGCATTTAATTCTTTTCTGCTTGAGGTGCTTGTTGATAAGAATGTAGTTATTACCATTCTTTATTCCTGTTTTTGATACATGTTTTTCTTCTTAAAGAAGTCCTCTCCAACATTTCCTGTAACACTGGCTTGGTGGTGATAAATTCCTTTAGCTTATTTTTGTCTGGGAAGCTCTTTATCTGTCCTTCTACTCTAAATGATAGCTTTGCTGGATAAAGTATCTTGTTTGTAGATCCTGGGTTTTAACCACACTGAATATTTTGTGCTAAGCCCTTCTGTCCTGTACAGTTTCTTTTGAGAAACCAACTTCCAGTCTTATGGATGTTCCCTTCTAAGTAACCACTTTACTCTTGCTGCTTTTAAGATTCCCTTTTTGCATTTAACCTTTTGCATTTTAATTATAAGTGTCTTGGTGTGGGCCAATTTGGGTTCATAATTTTTGGGACTCTTCTGAGCTTCCTGGGATTGTATGTCTATTCCTTCACCAGGTTAGGGAAGTTTTCCATTATTATTTCTTCAAATAGCTCTTCAACTTCTTGTTTTCCTTCAGTTAACCCTATGACACAGATATTTTTAAATTAATTGTGTCCCATAGGCTCTTTAAATTATTATTATAGTGTTGGCTTCTTTTTCTTGCCATTCTGATTGAGTGACCTTGGCTCCTCATTCTCTATATTGGTGGTTTGATCCTCTTCTTTATCCACTCTGTTGATTCCCTTTAATATACTCTCCATCTCAGATAATGTGTTCATCATTTCTGACTGATTCCCTTTTATAATTTCCATTTCCTATTCTATATATTTTTTTATCTCTTTGTTAAAATTCTCACTGAGTTCATCTACTCTTTCCCTAAATTCATTGAGCATTTTATAACCAATGTTTTGAACTCTGCATATATTAGATTTCTTGACTCCATTTTCCTGGATCTCTGTTCTGTTCTCTCATATCTCTCATATGGTTTCTGCTTCTTTGTCTTCCCATTTTGGCTGCCTTTCTGTGTCTGTTTCTATGTACTAAGCAAAACTCCTAAATGTCCTGGTCTTATTAGCATGGCTTTGTATAGTAGGTGTCCAGAGCCACCTGTTCAGTTTCAGCAAGCAATCCACAGATTCTGTGCTTATACTTGCCGCAGAAACCACACCAGAAACAGAGGCCACCACTGTGAATCTTGGCATTGCTCAGCAAGGAGCACAGTATTCACTGAGGACATAACTGGATGTGGCTTGGGTGAAGCCGAAAATTGGGGTAGGTGAAGTTTCAGTGAATCCTCTGGGCAGAGCAACCTTTGTTATCTAGTTCGATGAAGTCTCAGCTATGGTGGTGCTGGTCACACACTGGGAGTGGGAGGTCTCAACAGAGGATCAATGGATACCACCCTCACTTCTACTGGGAGAGAGCCTCGCCTCCAGCCCTCACTCTGACAACTCAGTGCCCCCCATAAGTCTCTGGTGCTCCTGAACAGCCACCTGGCACTGGTGCTCAGAGTGAGCAGATCTGTCACTGCAAAATTCTACTCGCACACAAGGCCCCTTTTAAGAGGCATCTGCTGGCAGCCACTGCCACAGCCTCTGTCCCACTCAGCAGCTCAGGACTGAGTAGCCTTGTGTCATCACCCCTCCTACCTTCCGCAGTTGTAAGTTGATTAATCATTTCTCTCCCTAGTTGTAGTGCTTGTGTCCATCTATATCCCAGGCAACTTTCCTCGCTGTTTTCTCCATGTTTCTGTCACAACTTTGATTTGGTCGCAAGAGGGATGAACAAACCCTCTATCATCTACACTATTTTTTCCTGAGGCCATGTATGTGCTTTTATTTTATAATAATTTACTAACGATTTACTACTTGAGCACAGACAGCTGCTGTCCTGACATTCAGGGCAGAGAATTAGTATTTATGCATATGTTACAAGGATAGGCTCTGAGGACATACAGGTAAGTCAGCCCAGCACTTCCCTCATTTGAAGTACTACCTCTCTCTTGATCCCCAGCTGCTGCCATCACATTACTGCTTCTGCTGCTGCTTGCCACGATCACTTCCCCAAATCTGAGCTCAGATATCAGCGCCTCCACCCTGCTGAGACTCCAGATTGCACTAGGTACGTGTATGTGTGTGCACCATGCAGCCATGCCAACTGTTCAACATGTACAGTGCCTGCTGGCCATTGAGCCTATTGTCCTGAGCCAATGCCTAGCACATTTCCACTGCTTATGCATATATTTCATTATCCCATCACACTTCAATTACAGAAAACAAGTCAAAGATAAAATTATTAAGAATTTCAAAATATCAAACAGCATAGCATTAAACCAAGCACAGGGCCCTTCTAAGATTGTGACTCTATGCATTTGCACAGGTCACACAATTAAATATTCACTTTTTTAGTGAACATGGGGAAGCTTGTCAAAACTATTTCAATAGTAGAAGGGTTCATAAGAATGTTAACGAGGGTAATTGTGGTAGGAATGGGAAAAGGTGGAACAGATTAAGAGCATTTAAGACTTCTTATAAGTAACAGAAACTCAAGTCTAACCTTATGCAAAAATGGAAGGTTAATGGTTCACATTATCAAATGAAAGGGTGCCTGGCTTCAGACCCACAGGATCCAGTAAATGAGAATGTGAAGAATGTCCTAATGTGAGCATCTAATCAAAGATTGGAAGCTAGATGTAATAGAGTACTATGATTGTTTTAATCATTCAGAGAGAAAGCCAAAGGAGGGTGTGATAGGGTTGGAGAGTTAACAGAAAAGGATGACTTTTTCCAATGCACTCCGCTCTCAAGAGTAGAGCAATCTTAAAACACAGCTCTTAACAGCTCTGACCTTGAGTGAGAAATCAAACTTCTTAGTCTGGCTAGATAATCAAGCTTCAGAAAGCTATTATGCCAAACAAAATGGGCTTCTCAGTAGACCCCGAGTGTGTATTGTCTTTCAAGCCTCAGCTCAGATGTTACTACCCTCCTCTCCATTCTCCAAATTGTATTTCCTCTTTGCTCACCTGTACTGGCAGTACTTTGCCCTTGTATTGCTGATCACAACTTGCCTGGGTTTTACATGATTTGTGTATATGTGAGTCTATCCTTCTAGACTGTACATTCAGGAATTAAATACACAGATGATAAGTACTTGAGGGTAGAAATAAACTAAAATAGGGGCACCATACGTCACTTTCAGGATTATAATACCCATGTTTCTCTTCACTGTAAGAATCATTGAACTAGAAGTCTAGATTGCACAGTGGTACCCAAAGATGACTTGACTAGGACAAGCCAACTTAAGGCAAAGCAACTTGGGGAAGACCATACCTAGCTTCATTCTGACACTGACTGCTATTTTATTAGAAACAAGTAGATTCTTAAAAGTTGCACCTATTGGTTATGGCTTTTGAAAATTTCATTCCCAATTTTCTGTCTATACTAAAATGTGACATTTTTTATTTCCCTTGGAGCATCTTGTGAAAAATCTGATCTTTTCTCTCCCAAGTTCAGTTTCTGTAGTATACTTACATAATTACACTCAATACAATTTACTTGAGTGTACTCCTTTTGCCTTTTATTTATTTCTGGTATTTTATGGAAAATTATTTAAATGATGAAACATTCTATTTCCAAGTATATCTTCAGGCAAAAGAGGAGGGAGTAGATTTACAGGCAGTACATAAACCCAACATTATAAATATCTCCCCAAAAACTGCTATTTACAAACAAGCAGGAAATTTTTTGCCATACTTACAAGGAGACAAATTTTTCTAGAATCTGTAACTCATCATATAGACAGCAGAATGGAACTCTAGGTAGCTGTTTCTTCATGGCAAAAGGACAGACAAACAAACCAGAACCTGCTGGGATATCTT
>PUFA01001015.1:0-10445 GCA_003508835.1 Eonycteris spelaea
CCTGGAGGGACGGTCACACTCACCTGTGGCCTTAGCTCTGGGTCAGTCTCCACCAGTAACTACCCCTACTGGCACCAGCAGACCCCAGGCCAGGCTCCCCGCACGCTTATCTACAACACAAACAATCGCCTCTCTGGGATCCCTGGTCGCTTCTCCGGATCCATCCTTGGGAACAAAGCTGCCCTCACCATCACAGGGGCCCAGCCTGAGGACGAGGCCGACTATTACTGTATGGTCTGGCAGGGTGGTACTCCCACAGTGACACACACAGATGGGGAAGTGGGACAAAATCCTAAAGCTGCTCAGGTCTTTGTTCTGAACAATTAAAAGTCTTTTCAAAACTCGGGCCTCTGTAGCCTGTACTTTGAACCCTTCATGGTCATAATATTTCCCTATCCATTTTTCATTCAGCATTTCAGATTTTTCAGGAAAAATAAAACAAAAATAATCTGTGATGACACAGAAATGTTGGTCAGTTGTTCAAGTGACAAAACCAGGGCCTGTGGAACTGCCTTTTCCCCTGAAATAAGGAAAATGCACCTGTCCCAACTTTCACCTTCATCAGAGCCCAGGAGCATCCCAGCAGGTGGATCCTGTTCCACAGCATGGACTCTGCTCTCCCAGGGGTCACAGCAGAGATGTCCCCATCCCGTCCAGGCTCCTGAGTTCAGGGCTGACCGAGGGGCAGTGTGTTCCAGGGACGAGGCACTGAGATGTGAGATGATGGTGAGGACCCAGGCCCAGGAGGATCGACATACTGAAGCTGGCCCGACACCTGAGCATTCAGAGTGGGATTCAGGGTGGGGGCCGGCAAAGGGGAAAACTAGGGTCTGAAGAACCCTCTTTATGAGCCATGATTGGGTGGGGTGCCACACGGCCACTGGGAAACAGCTACTAAGTCTTCTCCGGGGAAGGGGGTGAAGTTGGTCCATGGATGACGCGCTCCTACAGTGACACCAGTGGGACCATGAGGACTCCTGCGAGTGGTTCCCCTGAACCCACAGGCACTGACTGTGTCCTTTAGTCCCCTCAGATCCCAATGGAGCTTTCCAACATCCAGGTACAAGGTGGCTCTGGGAAAAAAGCAGGAACTTCCCACATGTGTCACTCCCTCTGTGAGGCTCTTGATGATCTCATATCTGAGGTCACCTTCTCCTGCACGGGGGTCAGCAGACATATGGGAGTCATCATGACAATGGTCCCACAGGCTCCCAGGCAGAGCCTTCACCTAGGACAGCAGCGAGGGACCTTCCAGGGGTCTGGCCCTGATTCCCCTGACCCAGGTTTGTTACCAGAATCTCACTGACCACTCTGAGCTGGCTGTAGCTGAGGATGAGGCTGAGGATCACGGTCACAGAGAGCTGAGCACGACCATGATGCATGAGGATCTCCTGTTTCTGGGGACATGTGATGAATCTGCCCTCACTCCCCAGTCAGACCCATCACTCCCCTGTCCCTGCCCGGGCCCGCACATGCTCTATATCTACAACAATGCTGGGGAGAGATGACATGGAGAATGGAAGTCCAGCCTGTGTGACCCAAGGGACCTAGGTCTCTTCTCCTCCTAAGCGATGTGTCCCGTGAGCTTCACTCAGGGTTTGCTGATCATTCCCTCAGCTCTGGAACTTTTGCTAAGTGGGATTTCTTTTTCTCTCTCCAGAGTTTCCATTCTGGAGGAACTCCTGGAGTTGAAAGGACCCCCTCTCACTAAGGATGAGGATCTCACACCCATCACCTTCCCCAGTTTAATACCACACACCCTGATTATGTTCACACCCTTTTTCAGACAGGAAGATGTTGGGATGCATCACAGTCACTGGAGTCCAGATTGTACGACACAATCCTTATTATGTCAGAGAACCCCAATATTAAAGGAAAGTTTCCAGGAAGCTCTGTTCTCCCTTTAGTGACAATATTGGTGCATTTACCAAAAAAGTTAATCAGTGTAGGATGGGTAATAGACTTTGAAAGCCACTAAGTTAGGATGGGAAAAAAAATGTTTATACTAAGTTCTCAATTTGAAGATTACAACAAGTTTAAAATTAGACTAAATAAGGAAAAGGGAATGAAACGCATCATGGGTTCAAAAGTTGATAGTATGAATCTTCGGATTAGCAATTAAAGACCAATGAAAGCCCAGAGTGGTAATCAGGGGAAGAGGACACGTTTTCTCTGACATTGTGAAATTCTAGTGGCCAGAGACACATCCCAATCAATATGTGTGGATTGGGGGTGGGGATCTAACAGGAGTCCCTCACAACAACAATAATGACTACAGCAACAACAGCAAAATAAGGCGGCCTGTAAAATAATTCATGTAGAATTTTTGTCAGTGTGAACCGACAGGGTACCCAGTAGAATTTTCAACTTCGATTTTGATTTAAGGTGGTCCTGTATTTGCGATGGCTTCACAGTCATGGCAGATGGAAAACAAATGTCAGGTCATGCAGACACACCTGACCACATAAGAACTGTGAGCACATCCTACATTTAGCAGCCTGGAGGCCATTCTTTGTGGAGAGACAATTAATGTCTCAGTCCCCAACCCCATGGAGGGACTTACTCAGTCTCCTGTTGTGGGTAGTGGCATCACAGAGATCCATGTGCAAAATCAGATTGTCCTTCCGGGGTGCTGGGTGTGGCCAGATTGGTCTGGTCTGAGAGGAGAAGATTCACGGGACAGGCCCACATGGAAAATGCTCCATGTACAAACTCTTCATAGATCCGCAGAGAGGCAGGGACTGGCCAGGGTGTATGGCAGGCAGAGTCCAGAGGACAGCAGAGCTGCCCCCTCCAGGCCGATGACATTGCCCCTTGCACCCATAGGGCTGGTTTGGAAACTAGAAAGCCTAACACGCTGGGAAGTTCGAGCCTGTTCCACCTGCGTGGGTCCCGTCTTCTCCTGGGTCCCATGAGGTATTCGCTGGCACGTGGCAATCTACACACACACACACACAACCACACACACACACACACACACACACACACACACACCCTCACACATACTCAAACACACACAGGCTACATGTAGGACTCTTGTGGGATCAGAAGAGGAGCACACACAGAGGTGACTAGAGAAAGAGAAAAGAGGTTGGAGGCACTGTCTACAGGTGACAGTGGCCCTCCAGTTTTAGAGCTGTCACCCACACACACCTGAGCATCCCAGCGAAACACGTGCTCCAGACCCCTGCAGGCAAATGGGACAGACGAGCCTTGCAAGGCGCATGGGCTCATGGGTCTTAAAGAGATAAGGATGAAGAGTTGAGTTGCAACCCAGGTTCATCTCCTCAATGCCGTTGTCCTGGCTGCAGCCAGACATCCTCAGGGGGAACCCTGATAGAGAGTGTGGGGTGTCATCATGCACAGGCTTTGCGTAAAGAAGGGACTGAGAGGAAGCAGCCTAGAAGACTATTTGAATAGCTGTTCCTCGAGGAGGGGACTCAGGGAGAGGGATCCCAGGAAGTGATGTCACTTCCTTTTCCACAGACCCCCACAGAATGTGGAACCCAGTTACCAGGCACCCAAATTCCAGTAACAGCCTCTCAGCTAGCTCACTTGACTAAAGGTACTCAGTAGGACAACATGTTCTCTTCTTGTGGTCCCACATTTTGGGGCTCTGGCCTCCAGAGACGACACAGTGCCATTTCCAGATGGTGTAGGCGACTCTGGCCCTTTGGGAAACGATCTCGTTGGGAAACACAAAGAGACTTCGATCGGGCCACTCCAGGCCAGGCCACCACTGTGAGCACTCCTAGGCAGCCCCGTCCTCAACGTGGGGGAAGACGGACAGGAAGGGAGGTCCTTCTGGGCAGAAACAATTGTCGGCGGGGAATAACCTGGTGGTCCTGCCATATCACCCCAGGAAGGCTGGCAGGGTGGAGGGGGCTTCCTGAGGGCCTCGAATCGGTGCCATGGTGAATCCAGGGCCCTCAGGCTGTCACATCCTTTCCCCCTTCGAAGGAGGTGTGGGAAGATCATGGTGTGTCTTTGTCTGAGGTCGAGAGTCAGGGGTTCTGAGGATGGCAAGGACCAGACTCTGAAGCTCAGCGCCTGGTGCCGGGCACTGTGTTTACAGAGCACCACGCGGAATATCACACAGGAGCTGAACAACAAGAGCCTCATCTCGGTCCCTGACAAGGACGGGCAGGCACCCCAAGGCAATGGAGCAGCCCAGCCAGGGCTCAGGGTGAGTGCAGGTGCTGAGCTCTGACCCGACACCCAGGACCCAGACAGTCAGGGGGTCCTGGGTTCCAGGAGTCTCTGCCGCTCCACTGGGCTCCCTGCTGGAGTCCAGCCCTCAAAGGAATCCGGGTCCCCATTCCCTCTCACACCCGCCCTCACTGCCCAGCCCCTTCCTGGACCAGATGCAAAGTCCCGGTCCATATATTTGTACAGAGACCAGCAAAGAGACATTGACACCATGTCACCTCACGTTCAGTCAGGAGTATGTCTGCATTGCTCTACGGATTGCTCTTGTTTGATCGCCCACCCCCGGTGTGGGTGCTGGACTCCCGATCCTCGCACACCTTCTCCCCACATCTTACACACTGTCATGATCAGTACGGGCACTTTCCCACAAAAAGGACGTGGGGTTCATGTGACATGTCCATTGCTCTGCCCACTTGCTGCCCTGGGGACACATCCCCACGAGCCCTCCAGGACACACAGCAGGGGGGACCAGTTTCCATGGCGATGATCCTGTTCTGCTTGATTTGCTCCCCTTCTCCTGCCATTTCAATGGTGCCCAGAGAACATCCAACAGGTCCTGATATCTTGACCCCTCCCACTCCAGGAGAAGCCTCTGTGTTCTCATCCTACAGTGGGACGTTTGGTCAAACATCACAGGATGACACTCAATCTGGGGAGGTGCTATTTTATCCAGCTGAGAAATACCTCAGATACCAATGTTGAATCACTTCCCAGTTCAATTTCTAATTTGAAGGCCAAGAACCTTTTTCCTCCTGAGAACACGCGTGTCTCTCCTTCTGCCACCGGTCACTGAGGGCTTGGGAACTCGTTCTGAGCTGCAGTCCCCAACCCTCACGCTGGTCCATTGTGCTGCTCTGACCGCATGTCCCTCCTCTGTCCTACCTCAGGGGGAAAGTGAATTAAGGAGCCAACAACATAAGACAAGCATGGTGCCATCCGCCCGGGCACGCAGGCTGGACAGCCTCATTGCCTCCCTGGTGCCTGCCTTCCTGGGCAGTGACCTCACCTTCGTCTGCGGCTTTCTCAGCACTTACAGGACCTTTACCACCACGCAGCGGGTGCTGGAAACCCTGTGTGCAAGGTGAGCACCCTGCCTCCACCCGTCCCCCACACCACAGGGTTCATTCAGCCACCTGTTAGTGTGAGTTCTCAGGTCACTGCCTCTCTGAGTCTGTCTGCTCCTCCGTACAGCAGAGTGAGATCAAAACCAGCCTCACAGGGTCATCGTCCAGACTAGTGGGTCCTCCCTAGCAAAGTGTTCGCTCAGTGCATGTCTCTGTGGAGAGGTTTCTGGGGTGGGTGGGCAGAGCTGTGACACTGAGAATTTGGCATTTTCTCTACCTCATGATGGTGCTTCTGCTCCAATCCTCACTGTTTCCGGGGTTGGGCCAAGCTGTTTTGTCATCTGAAAAGGAGATTGATGATTCCATGGGGTTCCTGTCCTGGATGAAGCCAGAGTAGAAATCCCAGGGGTGAAAGTAGGTGAGGCTCTCTCAGAAGATGTCCATAATGAGAATGATGGAGGCTCATTTATTCGGCAAATATATGGGAGAGCACAGTAAGTCGTGTCCACAGGACAGCCGATGTGACATCGTCCTGGCCCCCTGTAGGTATGGCTGTGTCTTACCAACTTCTGAAGGGGATGGTGGACCCTTGGACCAGCTGAAAGGGTGAGTGGGCTTGAGATAGAGCCCTGAGCTGGGTGTGGAGCCTGTGGATTGGAGGTGCTGGCAGAACCCTGAACCCCACGCATCACTTGTTTCTGCAAGGGAAGAGGGAAGGAGTCAGAGAGCTGTGGAGGGGTGGGGTGTGGCAGGTGGGCACCAGAGATGCCGGGACAGGGTCAGCCCAGCTCCCCCCAACTGCTGACCAACAGCATTCAGTTCCAAAGGCTTTCCTCTGGACACCCCTGGGAGACCAGGCACATCTCTGGCAGCACTGCCAAGTTGCAGGACCATGAGGAACGGGACTATTCGGGACTTGCTGGAGCAGAGGGCATGGGGACCCAGACCCCCACACCGTGCTCTGGGAGGGGAGTGTGAAAGGAGATGCCAGGCCTCAGACTCTGTTCCTTGCCTGTATCCCCAGGGCCATCTACTCCATCTTAGGCATCTGGCTGGACCAGCACCACGAGGACTTTCTCCAGCCCCCAGAATTCCCCTGCCTGAGCCTGTTGCAGGCCTACGTCCAGGTCAACTTCCCAGGGTCCAGCCTGGAGCACCAGGTCCAACTCCTCTTCTCCGAACTAAGGACCTAGAGCTCCCTGAGGCAGAGACGGAGGGTGAGGACAACTATGCGGGGAATGTGGCCTGTGAGTGTGTAGGCCAGTGCCCAGCCACACAGAGGGCGATTTCCAAAGTGGGCTTAGGCCGGAACACCGAGTCAGCTCACACCACTGTCCCCAGGGTCTGCATTCGGGACCCCTCCCGGAGTGGGTTCTTGAGCTGTGACTCCATTGATGGATTGGAGAGGTTCCCTTCCTTTTAAGGCACATCAGAGGGACTGATGCTGATAATATGTCTCTTCTTGGATCTACATTCCAGGTCCAGATGAAGACCGGGAAACCACGCAAGAGGTGACACCAACAACATCTGTAGTGCCCTCTCCTGACGCAGGGGCTTGGAGGCTTGGTCTCCCTGGAGAAGAGGAGGCAGAGCGAGAAATCACACCATATGCCATTCCCGGGATGTCTGGAGGCTCAGCCTTCCCTGAAGGAGTAGAAGCAGAGTGGGATGATACACCACAGCCCATTCCTGGGATGTCTGGAGGCTCGGCCTCCTCTGTGAAGGGGGTAATTTCCAACAAATAGCTTGCCTCGGCTCCTCAGAGGCCTCGAGGGCCCGGTTCTGAGCAGTGGCCTATTCGAGTGCTGCTCCAGAAGGTTCTTTCTCTGTTCCTCTGTATGCATTTTTTTCAATTGTTGTTTTTCTCTTCCTATATAAAGTTTCGCTGTAGTTTTTCTCTCATAATGTTCAAATACGATAAAATTTATTTTAAGCTAATTGTTAAGTTGATTATTCTTTATGCCTAAAGTACCGTCTTCTTAGGTGGTCTCCCATCCAAGTACTAACCAGGCCCGATGCTGTTTAGCTTCCGCAATCAGACATCACCCTTGTTCAGGGTTTCATGGCCATACAGCATAGACTGGGGCTCCACTGGGGTACAAACGCAGGACTGTCTGCATGTAAAGCAGACATGTGAACCACTACACTATGGAACCACATCCTATTTTATGTTGAATTTAATAACTTATCATGAAAACTCATTTAAGTCTAATGATATCTACCCTATGCTTCCTCACAGTGTACTTTTAAGTGACCTTAAGTACCGTCACCGGACGTAACCACTATCTGCCATGTCACAGAACATTTTCAGCAAAGTCAAACCCAGCACCGATGAGTCGCTCACACCTCCTCCCCCGTCAGCCCGTGTCCGTTGCTGACCCCAGTGACTCCATGGATTTACCTGCTCTGGATTGTTCATAAGTGGAATCGCCCCATATGTTCCTTTTTGCGTCTGATTATTTGGCAGATGAGGAAACGGATTGTTTGGGGGGGTTGTCATAAAAATAACATTGTTTATAATTGGGAGAATTCCTAGAAGCAAGGATCATATGTAGGAAAGGAAAGCCTGATGGGAATAACTTCACTGGCTTGAGAGAGAGGGCACTCGTATAACTAGGACGTGAGTACCAGAGCCATAAGGGGGATGCTTAGGTCTTAAGGCTCTTTAAAAGCTTTCTGACCCTGGATGGGCACTGTTTTAATCCTTCCAGTGCACATAGTAATATATGCCATTTCTTAAAGGTTTTACATAAAAATAACAAATTGATTAGCAAAATAAGGCTTTAAAGATGAATAAAAAAAGAGATCCCCTTCCTCCGCCACAAAGTAATTTCTCTTCACAAAATGTCTCCTCCAATATCAGTCGATGACAAATGACACGCAGTCTCACTTCGCATGTTCAGTCTATTTTTTCACTAATACTTCCACTGTCCTTATTCTTGTGTCTCTATAGCAAGCCTTAGTGCTGGGTAGGGTTAGTTGTTTTACTTTCTCGCTCTCCTTCAATGTTGTGATGACTGATAGATGTTTCTATAGCTATTTTAACAGTATTAGTTCTACCATTGCATGAGCACAGTCTATCATTCCATTTATTTGTATGGTTTTCAATTTCTTCCCATGAGATTTCGTAACTCTTTACTCACAAATATTTTCATCCCTTGGTTGGATTTAGTCCTAAGAATGTTATTCTTCCTGATGCTCTTATCAGTGAGATTATTTTCTTTATTTCTTTTTCAGATAGTTCTTTGTAGGTGTGTACAAATGTTTCTCATTTTTCTGTGTATTTTATATCATATAACCCTACTGAACATGTTTATGAGTTCGAAGAGGTTTTTTTTTTTTTTTTGGTAGTATCTTAAGAATATTCTGCATATCAAATGGCATCATTGACAAAGAGACAGGTTTTCTTCCTCCTTTTTGATTGGATGTCCTTCATTTCTCTTCCTACCTAATTGCTCTGGCTAGATCTTCCAGTTGTCCATTGAGGAAAGCGGTCAGAGTGTAGACACTTGTCTTTTTTCCTTATTTCAGAGGATGAATTTCACAGCTGTTTGATGTTCAGTATGATATAAGGTGTGGGCTGTCATATAAGCCCGACATTTTGTCCAGGTACATTTCATCTTAGCTAATTTGTTGAATTTATTTTTTTAACGATATTTTATTTGTTAGGACCAAGACAGGGTTAGGGGTCAAGATTAGTTTTAGGATCAGTGGTAGGAACAGGTAGCTCAGCTCAGACACATGAGGGCGCCCTGTAGACACGTGGGGATTTATACAGCACTGGGTGCAGGACCCTCCGGCCTGCAGGTGCTGGCTTCCTGAGGGTTGGTGGGGCCTTCCTGGGACTGGCTGGTTCCTCCGTCCCAGGGGGCAGCAGTAGACAGTCAGGACTCAGACGGAACAGCCCTAGGCCTCTGATCATCCAGGCAGACATCTGCATTCAGCCAGCTCAGAGGAGTCTGGGCCTCATCGGACAGCCAGGGCCAGTCACTAAGCTGACCGTGATGCTGGGCCTGCGAACAGCTTCCTGCACAACCTAGAAAGCCTTGCAATCTGTGAGGTCAACCAACGGCTGCCTTTCCTTAAAAAAAAAAAAAAATGATTAAAAAAATTAAATTGGGATAATGATGGTATGAATATATTAGAAAATAGTGAATGCAATATGAGTGAATATTTTTGTATGTGAATTTAATAACACTTTTTAAAAAGAAATGATATGATATTCTAGGAGGAAATAATAGATAGCTTTATTTAAATCACACACTACATTTGTTCATCAGATTCATTACGAATCATTAAAACAGGCATTTCCAGACCTCACCCACCCATTCTTATTAGAAAAGACTTTTGTATTCCCAGGCTTGAAATCAGTGAGGAGAAATTCTGATTTAAAAACAATAATAACTGCTCTTTTATAAGTGAGATGATTGCTAGAAGAGGCAGAGCTGAGAGGTACTCCTTTTAAGAGGAAAGTTTTGGAAAATTTAGAGAGCAAGTGTAAATTAATTCATCATGAAGAGCTAAAAACAAAAAAATGTCAAGTTAATGCTATGAGTTTACACACACATATAATATCATTTTGCTGCCATATAATTTATCAACACTTTATTTACACAAATAATTTTCAAAAATTCCTGGTGTATAATCATCTCAGATCAATTTGTCCATTATTGATCTCTCTCTTTTTTTTTTTTTTTGCAACAGAAAAAGTTAAAAGAATACCTGTACAAGTTAGCCTCAAAAGAGTCAATTGACAAACTGGAACCAGGTGCCTATTATATCACAAAATTTTAATAAATTCAATACATTAAAAGTCTCTGCAAAAAAAAAAAAACACAAAACATTAAGTACTAGCAATTCATGTCAACATCCTGGAGACATGATACAGTTCGTAGAAACAAGACAAATGGTGTTCTATCTCGGTCAAAAAATCTTGAAATTACACTGAGATACCACTTTAATGGAAAAAGAAGAAATGACACCGATTTATCACTTTTACGTGTATCAGTGGTAAAACCTGAAACAGTTTCGCATACACTGCGCTAGCGTGGCTGTGCTCACACTTTTGCTTAGGAAAGCAGCACTCAACACCTCTGGAGAGGAATTGACAGTATGTAGGTAAGTCGTCAGTTCATTTCCTGTCTACTCCAAAATTCAATATCTTGAAATCTG
>PUFA01001016.1:0-60527 GCA_003508835.1 Eonycteris spelaea
AACTAGGGAAACTCTGCAGTTCTCAGTATGAAATTGCGTATGACGTGGGTTCGGGCCTCATGCTTGGGAAGCTCAGCGTTGCCTGCAGAAATATAGTACTCTGCAGCATTCAACAACATCGTAGAGTGTTTCAAGACCTCTTTGCACATCTTTCTATGAAGAAAGACAGAAACCTTTTACCCTTGGAGAAGTCATGGCACCCAAGCAAGGCAAGCTCCTTTACCAATGCCTTACTGCTGTACTCCAGGAGAGCTGTGCGCGAGTTTCTGCTACTATTTCTGAGTGTGCTGACCTAAGTCTACACTCTACATGTGTGTTGGAAAGAAAGGACTTGCACCTCCTCACTCTACATCGGGTAACACTTTTGCATTAGAGCAAGGCTTCGTCGCCTTTTTGTGGCTTGAGAGATGTTCTGTCTATCTGAGAAACTGGGGATCTGCTTGGACATGTCCTGTTCTCAACACCAAAGAGCTGGTAACAAAAAACTGTCTTGACATTCAGGCTCCTGAGCTGCCGTCTCCTAGCACGCATGAGCACGTAGTAATAGAGCGGCACTTTCTTTGTACTTTGTACTTTCGGCACATTTCCAGCTTTCCTGTGTAGTCTGTTGTGGCCCACAAAAAGCAGAAGATCACGGCGTTGGCAGGCCGTGTTCAAGCGTGATTCCTAGAGAAAACCCTGTGTTTGATCCTGGGCCTGGGAGTTTGTGTTCTCGAAGCACTGTTGATACATACTCACTGGACGTTTTATGATCCAGCGGACAAGGCCAAAGGTCTTTCAGAGAGATTTCAGACAGGAAACTGCCCATCCAGTGGAGCCTTCAGGTAGAGATCCAATGCTTACTTCAGATGTTAGATCACTCTGATAAGGAAGCATGGAGGCACCACTTGGAAATGAGCTGCTGCCTCTCTGAGCATTTCTGCTTGCAATCCCTGCACCCTCTCACCCTTTACGCTAGTGACATAGAGGTACTGCTCATAGGCTGTGGTTGTGGTTCTCACAAGTGACCAGAAAACCGTAGTTTCCATAGTCTCAGGAAACCCAAAGACAACTACGGACTGGGAACTTAACTAGGAAAACTCTCCCGTCTCAGTATGGAATGGCGTACGAAGCAGGTTCGGGCCTACGCTTGGGAAAGCTCAGCGTGTCTGCAGAACAGATAGTTACTCTGCAGCGTTCAAACAAACGCCGTTAGAGTGTTTTCAAGACCTCTTTGCACACATTTCGATTGAAGAAAAGATAGAAACCTTTACCCTCGGAGAAGTCATGGACCCCAAGCAAGGCAAGCTCCTTACGAATGCCTTCCTGCGTCGTCCAGGAGAGCTGTCCGCCGATTGCTGCTTACCATTTCTGAGTGCGGTGACCTAAGTATACACTCTACATGTGTGCGGAAAGAAAGGACTTGCACCTACTCACTCTACATTGGGTAACACTTTTTTGCTTTTGAGCAAGGGCTTCGTCGCCTTGTTTGTGACTTTGAGTGATGTTCCGTCTCAGTCTGAGAAACTGGGGATCTGCTTGGACATGTTCCTTTTCTCAACACCAAAGATCTGATACCGAAAAACGGTCTTGACATTCAGGCTCCTGAGCTGCAGTCTTCTAGCACGCATGAGCAGGTAGTAATAGATCCGCAGTTTCTTTGTACTTTGTACTTTTGGCACAGTTCCAGCTTTCCTGTGTAGTCTGTTGTGGCCCAGAAAAGCAGAAGGGCACGGCGTTTGGCGGGCAATGTTCAAGCGTGTTTCCTTGAGAAACCCTTTTTGATCCTGGGTCTGCAGTTTGTGTTCTCGAAGCACTGTTGCATACATACTCTCTGTATGTTTTATGATCCAGCTGACAAGGCAAAGGTCTTCAGAGAGATTTCAGACAAACACTGACCATCAGATGGAGCCTTCAGGAGGGATCCAATGCTTCCTTCAGATGTTAGATCACTCGGACAAGTATGCGTGGCGGCACTGCTTGGAAACGAGCTGCTTCCTCTCAGGGCATTTCTGCTTTGGAAAACCCTGACCACCCCATCACCCTTATGCTAAGTGAGATAGATGGTACCACTCACAGTCTCTGTTGTGATTCTCACAAGTGACCAGAAAACCGTAGGTTTTCCAAAGTCGCATGGAAACCTGAAGACAACTACCGAGTGGGAACTTAACTAGGAAAACTCTGCCGTTCTCAGTTGGAATTTCGTAGGAAAGCGGTTCAGGCTTCTGTTGTGAAAGCTCAGCATTGCCTGCAGAAATATAGTATTCTGCAGAGTTCAAACAACGTCTTAGAGTGTTGAAGACCTCTTTCCACATGTTTCTTATGAAGGAAAGATAGAAAACTTTTACCCTTGGAGAAGTCATGGCACCCAAGCAAGGCAAGCTCCTTTTACCAATGCCTTTCTGCTGTCCTCCAGGAGGAGACTGTGCGCAAGTTGCGGCTACTATTTCTGATTGCGCTGACCTAGTCTACACTCTACATGTGTGAGGAAAGAAAGGACTTGCACCTCCTCACTCTACATCGGGTAACACTTTTGCATTTGAGCAAGACTTTAGTCGCCTTTGTTTGTGACTTGAGAGATGTTCCGTCTCATTCTGAGAACCTGGGAATTCTGCATTGAACATGTCTGATTCTCACCACCAAAGAGCTGGTACGAAAACTGCTTGACATTCAGGCTCCTGAGGTGCCATCTCGTAGCACGCATGACCAGGTGGTAATAGAGCAGCACTTTCTTTGTACTTTGTACATTCGACTCAGTTCCAGCTTCCTGTGTAGTCTTTTAGTGCCCAGAAATGCAGAAGGCCACGGCGTTGGCAGGGAGTGTTCAAGCGTGATTCCTAGAGAAACCCTGTGTTGATCCTGGGCCTGGAGTTTGTGTTCTCGAAGCACCGTTGCTTACATTACTCACTGGATGTTTATGATCCAGCGGACAAGGCAAAGGTCTTTCACAGAGATTTCAAACAAACACAGACCATCAGATGGAGCCTTCCTGTGGGGATCCAATGCTTACTTCAAATGTTAGATCACTCTGACAAGTAATCGTAGAGCACCTCTTGGAAAGGAGCCGCTTCCTCTCTGTGCGTTTCTGCTTTGGGAAAACCCTGTACCCCTCTCACCCTTACGGTAAGTGACAGAAGGTACCGCCACAGGCTGTGGTGTTGGTTGCTCACAGTGACCAGAAAACTGTAGTTTCTAAAGTCTCATGGAAACCTGAAGACAACTACAGAGTGGGAACTTAACTAGGGAAACTCTGCCGTTTTCAGTATGGAATAGCGTACAAAGTGGGTTCGGGGCCTACGCTTGGAAAGCTCAGCGTGCCTGCAGAAATATAGTACTCTGCAGTGTTCAACAACATCATAGAGTGTTTCAAGACCGCTTTGCACATATTTCTATGAAGAAAAGATAGAAACCATTTCCTCTTGGAGGAATTTCATGGCACCCAAACAAGGCAAGCACCTTTACCAATGCCTTTCTGCTGTCCCCCAGGAGAGCAGTGCACGATTTGCGGCTACTATTTCTGAATGCGCTGACATAATTCTACACTCTCATGTGTGTGGAAAGAAAGGACATGAACCTTCTCACTGTATATGGGGTAAAACTTTTTGCATGTGAGCAAGGGTATCTTCGCCTTGTTTATGACTTGAGTGATGTTCAGCCTCACTCTCAGAAAATGGGGATCTGCTTGGACATGTCCTAATCTCAACACCAAGAGGTGGTACCGAAAAGTGATTTGACATTCAGGATCCTGAGCTGCCATCTCCTAAGACGTATGAGTAGATAGTAATAGAGTCGCACTTTCTCTGAACTTTGTACGTTCGGCACAATACCCGATTTTGTGTAGTCTGTTGTGGCACAGAAAAGCAGAAGGCCACAGCGTTTGGCAGATAATGTTCAAGCGTGATTCCTGGAGAAACCCTGTGTTGATCCTGGGCCTGCATTTCTGTTCTCGAAGCACAGTTACATCGGTTACTCACAGGCTGAGGCTGTGGTGTGCTTCTCACAAAGTGAGCAGATAACCGTTTGCCAAAGTCTCATGGGACCCTGAAGATAACTACAGAGTGGGAGCTGAACGAGGGAGACTCTGCCGTTCTCAGTATGGAATTTCGTAGGAAGCGGGTGCGGGCCTAGGCTTGGGAAAGCTCAGCGTTCCTGCAGAAAGAGAGCACTCTGCAGCGTTCAACAACGTCGTGGACTGTTCAAGACCTCCTTGCACAGGAGTCCGTGAAGGAAAGGTGGAAACCTTTTCACCTTGGAGGATGCATGGCACCCAAGCAAGGCAAGCTCCTTACGAACGCCTTACTGCCGTCCCCCAGGAGAGCTGTCAGCGCGTTGCTGCGACTATTTCTGAGTGCGCCGAGCTAAGTGTACACGCTAGATGTGTGCGGAAGGGAAAGGCCTGGCACCTCCTCACTGTACATCGGTAACCCATGTTGCATTGGAGCAAGTGTGTCGTCGCCTTGTGTGGGGCTTGAGTGACGTTGAGTCTCATTCCGATACACTGCGGGTCTGCTTGGACCTGGCCTGTTCTCAACACCAAAGGGCAAGAGTGAACACGCACTTGACATCCAGGCTCCAGAGCTTGCCGTCTCCTAGCACGCACGAGCAGGTAGTCATGCAGCGGCAGCTTCTCTGGCCTTTGTAGTGTCCGCACACTTCCAGCTTCTCTGTGCAGTCTGTTTTGGCCGAGAAAAGCAGAGGGCCAGTGCATCTGGCGTGTAGTGTAAAAGCGTGAATCCTGGAGAGACCCTGTGTTGATGCTGGGCCTGCAGTTTGTGTTCTCGAAGCGCCGTTGCATCCATACTCACTGGATGAGGCCGTGTGCTTCTCACAAGTGACCAGATAGCCGTAGTTGCCAAAGTCTCATGGAACCCTGAAGACGACTACAGAGTGGGAGCTGAACGAGGGAGACTCTGCCGTTCTCAGTATGGAATTTCGTAGGAAGCGGGTGCGGGCCTAGGCTTGGGAAAGCTCAGCGTTCCTGCAGAAAGAGAGCACTCTGCAGCGTTCAACAACGTCGTGGACTGTTTCAAGACCTCCTTGCACAGGAGTCCGTGAAGGAAAGGTGGAAACCTTTTCACCTTGGAGGATGCATGGCACCCAAGCAAGGCAAGCTCCTTTACGAACGCCTTACTGCCGTCCCCCAGGAGAGCTGTCAGCGCGTTGCTGCGACTATTTCTGAGTGCGCCGAGCTAAGTGTACACGTAGATGTGTGCGGAAGGGAAAGGCCTGGCACCTCCTCACTGTACATCGGGTAACCCATGTTGCATTGGAGCAAGTGTGTCGTCGCCTTGTGTGGGGCTTGAGTGACGTTGAGTCTCATTCCGATACACTGCGGGTCTGCTTGGACCTGGCCTGTTCTCAACACCAAAGGGCAAGAGTGAACACGCACTTGACATCCAGGCTCCAGAGCTTGCCGTCTCCTAGCACGCACGAGCAGGTAGTCATGCAGCGGCAGCTTCTCTGGCCTTTGTAGTGTCCGCACACTTCCAGCTTCTCTGTGCAGTCTGTTTTGGCCGAGAAAAGCAGAGGGCCAGTGCATCTGGCGTGTAGTGTAAAAGCGTGAATCCTGGAGAGACCCTGTGTTGATGCTGGGCCTGCAGTTTGTGTTCTCGAAGCGCCGTTGCATCCATACTCACTGGATGAGGCGCTGGTGTGCTTCTCACAAGTGACCAGATAGCCGTAGTTGCCAAAGTCTCATGGAACCCTGAAGACGACTACAGAGTGGGAGCTGAACGAGGGAGACTCTGCCGTTCTCAGTATGGAATTTCGTAGGAAGCGGGTGCGGGCCTAGGCTTGGGAAAGCTCAGCGTTCCTGCAGAAAGAGAGCACTCTGCAGCGTTCAACAACGTCGTGGACTGTTTCAAGACCTCCTTGCACAGGAGTCCGTGAAGGAAAGGTGGAAACCTTTTCACCTTGGAGGATGCATGGCACCCAAGCAAGGCAAGCTCCTTTACGAACGCCTTACTGCCGTCCCCCAGGAGAGCTGTCAGCGCGTTGCTGCGACTATTTCTGAGTGCGCCGAGCTAAGTGTACACTAGATGTGTGCGGAAGGGAAAGGCCTGGCACCTCCTCACTGTACATCGGTAACCCATGTTGCATTGGAGCAAGTGTGTCGTCGCCTTGTGTGGGCTTGAGTGACGTTGAGTCTCATTCCGATACACTGCGGGTCTGCTTGGACCTGGCCTGTTCTCAACACCAAAGGGCAAGAGTGAACACGCACTTGACATCCAGGCTCCAGAGCTTGCCGTCTCCTAGCACGCACGAGCAGGTAGTCATGCAGCGGCAGCTTCTCTGGCCTTTGTAGTGTCCGCACACTTCCAGCTTCTCTGTGCAGTCTGTTTTGGCCGAGAAAAGCAGAGGGCCAGTGCATCTGGCGTGTAGTGTAAAAGCGTGAATCCTGGAGAGACCCTGTGTTGATGCTGGGCCTGCAGTTTGTGTTCTCGAAGCGCCGTTGCATCCATACTCACTGGATGATGCGCTCTGTGCTTCTCACAAGTGACCAGATAGCCGTAGTTGCCAAAGTCTCATGGAACCCTGAAGACGACTACAGAGTGGGAGCTGAACGAGGGAGACTCTGCCGTTCTCAGTATGGAATTTCGTAGGAAGCGGGTGCGGGCCTAGGCTTGGGAAAGCTCAGCGTTCCTGCAGAAAGAGAGCACTCTGCAGCGTTCAACAACGTCGTGGACTGTTTCAAGACCTCCTTGCACAGGAGTCCGTGAAGGAAAGGTGGAAACCTTTTCACCTTGGAGGATGCATGGCACCCAAGCAAGGCAAGCTCCTTTACGAACGCCTTACTGCCGTCCCCCAGGAGAGCTGTCAGCGCGTTGCTGCGACTATTTCTGAGTGCGCCGAGCTAAGTGTACACGTAGATGTGTGCGGAAGGGAAAGGCCTGGCACCTCCTCACTGTACATCGGTAACCCATGTTGCATTGGAGCAAGTGTGTCGTCGCCTTGTGTGGGGCTTGAGTGACGTTGAGTCTCATTCCGATACACTGCGGGTCTGCTTGGACCTGGCCTGTTCTCAACACCAAAGGGCAAGAGTGAACACGCACTTGACATCCAGGCTCCAGAGCTTGCCGTCTCCTAGCACGCACGAGCAGGTAGTCATGCAGCGGCAGCTTCTCTGGCCTTTGTAGTGTCCGCACACTTCCAGCTTCTCTGTGCAGTCTGTTTTGGCCGAGAAAAGCAGAGGGCCAGTGCATCTGGCGTGTAGTGTAAAAGCGTGAATCCTGGAGAGACCCTGTGTTGATGCTGGGCCTGCAGTTTGTGTTCTCGAGCGCCGTTGCATCCATACTCACTGGATGATGCCGGTGTGCTTCTCACAAGTGACCAGATAGCCGTAGTTGCCAAAGTCTCATGGAACCCTGAAGACGACTACAGAGTGGGAGCTGAACGAGGGAGACTCTGCCGTTCTCAGTATGGAATTTCGTAGGAAGCGGGTGCGGGCCTAGGCTTGGGAAAGCTCAGCGTTCCTGCAGAAAGAGAGCACTCTGCAGCGTTCAACAACGTCGTGGACTGTTTCAAGACCTCCTTGCACAGGAGTCCGTGAAGGAAAGGTGGAAACCTTTTCACCTTGGAGGATGCATGGCACCCAAGCAAGGCAAGCTCCTTTACGAACGCCTTACTGCCGTCCCCCAGGAGAGCTGTCAGCGCGTTGCTGCGACTATTTCTGAGTGCGCCGAGCTAAGTGTACACGTAGATGTGTGCGGAAGGGAAAGGCCTGGCACCTCCTCACTGTACATCGGTAACCCATGTTGCATTGGAGCAAGTGTGTCGTCGCCTTGTGTGGGGCTTGAGTGACGTTGAGTCTCATTCCGATACACTGCGGGTCTGCTTGGACCTGGCCTGTTCTCAACACCAAAGGGCAAGAGTGAACACGCACTTGACATCCAGGCTCCAGAGCTTGCCGTCTCCTAGCACGCACGAGCAGGTAGTCATGCAGCGGCAGCTTCTCTGGCCTTTGTAGTGTCCGCACACTTCCAGCTTCTCTGTGCAGTCTGTTTTGGCCGAGAAAAGCAGAGGGCCAGTGCATCTGGCGTGTAGTGTAAAAGCGTGAATCCTGGAGAGACCCTGTGTTGATGCTGGGCCTGCAGTTTGTGTTCTCGAAGCGCCGTTGCATCCATACTCACTGGATGAGGCGGTGTGCTTCTCACAAGTGACCAGATAGCCGTAGTTGCCAAAGTCTCATGGAACCCTGAAGACGACTACAGAGTGGGAGCTGAACGAGGGAGACTCTGCCGTTCTCAGTATGGAATTTCGTAGGAAGCGGGTGCGGGCCTAGGCTTGGGAAAGCTCAGCGTTCCTGCAGAAAGAGAGCACTCTGCAGCGTTCAACAACGTCGTGGACTGTTTCAAGACCTCCTTGCACAGGAGTCCGTGAAGGAAAGGTGGAAACCTTTTCACCTTGGAGGATGCATGGCACCCAAGCAAGGCAAGCTCCTTTACGAACGCCTTACTGCCGTCCCCCAGGAGAGCTGTCAGCGCGTTGCTGCGACTATTTCTGAGTGCGCCGAGCTAAGTGTACACTAGATGTGTGCGGAAGGGAAAGGCCTGGCACCTCCTCACTGTACATCGGTAACCCATGTTGCATTGGAGCAAGTGTGTCGTCGCCTTGTGTGGGGCTTGAGTGACGTTGAGTCTCATTCCGATACACTGCGGGTCTGCTTGGACCTGGCCTGTTCTCAACACCAAAGGGCAAGAGTGAACACGCACTTGACATCCAGGCTCCAGAGCTTGCCGTCTCCTAGCACGCACGAGCAGGTAGTCATGCAGCGGCAGCTTCTCTGGCCTTTGTAGTGTCCGCACACTTCCAGCTTCTCTGTGCAGTCTGTTTTGGCCGAGAAAAGCAGAGGGCCAGTGCATCTGGCGTGTAGTGTAAAAGCGTGAATCCTGGAGAGACCCTGTGTTGATGCTGGGCCTGCAGTTTGTGTTCTCGAAGCGCCGTTGCATCCATACTCACTGGATGAGCGCCGGTGTGCTTCTCACAAGTGACCAGATAGCCGTAGTTGCCAAAGTCTCATGGAACCCTGAAGACGACTACAGAGTGGGAGCTGAACGAGGGAGACTCTGCCGTTCTCAGTATGGAATTTCGTAGGAAGCGGGTGCGGGCCTAGGCTTGGGAAAGCTCAGCGTTCCTGCAGAAAGAGAGCACTCTGCAGCGTTCAACAACGTCGTGGACTGTTTCAAGACCTCCTTGCACAGGAGTCCGTGAAGGAAAGGTGGAAACCTTTTCACCTTGGAGGATGCATGGCACCCAAGCAAGGCAAGCTCCTTTACGAACGCCTTACTGCCGTCCCCCAGGAGAGCTGTCAGCGCGTTGCTGCGACTATTTCTGAGTGCGCCGAGCTAAGTGTACACGCTAGATGTGTGCGGAAGGGAAAGGCCTGGCACCTCCTCACTGTACATCGGTAACCCATGTTGCATTGGAGCAAGTGTGTCGTCGCCTTGTGTGGGGCTTGAGTGACGTTGAGTCTCATTCCGATACACTGCGGGTCTGCTTGGACCTGGCCTGTTCTCAACACCAAAGGGCAAGAGTGAACACGCACTTGACATCCAGGCTCCAGAGCTTGCCGTCTCCTAGCACGCACGAGCAGGTAGTCATGCAGCGGCAGCTTCTCTGGCCTTTGTAGTGTCCGCACACTTCCAGCTTCTCTGTGCAGTCTGTTTTGGCCGAGAAAAGCAGAGGGCCAGTGCATCTGGCGTGTAGTGTAAAAGCGTGAATCCTGGAGAGACCCTGTGTTGATGCTGGGCCTGCAGTTTGTGTTCTCGAAGCGCCGTTGCATCCATACTCACTGGATGATGCGCTGCTGTGCTTCTCACAAGTGACCAGATAGCCGTAGTTGCCAAAGTCTCATGGAACCCTGAAGACGACTACAGAGTGGGAGCTGAACGAGGGAGACTCTGCCGTTCTCAGTATGGAATTTCGTAGGAAGCGGGTGCGGGCCTAGGCTTGGGAAAGCTCAGCGTTCCTGCAGAAAGAGAGCACTCTGCAGCGTTCAACAACGTCGTGGACTGTTTCAAGACCTCCTTGCACAGGAGTCCGTGAAGGAAAGGTGGAAACCTTTTCACCTTGGAGGATGCATGGCACCCAAGCAAGGCAAGCTCCTTTACGAACGCCTTACTGCCGTCCCCAGGAGAGCTGTCAGCGCGTTGCTGCGACTATTTCTGAGTGCGCCGAGCTAAGTGTACACGCTAGATGTGTGCGGAAGGAAAGGCCTGGCACCTCCTCACTGTACATCGGGTAACCCATGTTGCATTGGAGCAAGTGTGTCGTCGCCTTGTGTGGGGCTTGAGTGACGTTGAGTCTCATTCCGATACACTGCGGGTCTGCTTGGACCTGGCCTGTTCTCAACACCAAAGGGCAAGAGTGAACACGCACTTGACATCCAGGCTCCAGAGCTTGCCGTCTCCTAGCACGCACGAGCAGGTAGTCATGCAGCGGCAGCTTCTCTGGCCTTTGTAGTGTCCGCACACTTCCAGCTTCTCTGTGCAGTCTGTTTTGGCCGAGAAAAGCAGAGGGCCAGTGCATCTGGCGTGTAGTGTAAAAGCGTGAATCCTGGAGAGACCCTGTGTTGATGCTGGGCCTGCAGTTTGTGTTCTCGAAGCGCCGTTGCATCCATACTCACTGGCATGGCGCCTGTGCTTCTCACAAGTGACCAGATAGCCGTAGTTGCCAAAGTCTCATGGAACCCTGAAGACGACTACAGAGTGGGAGCTGAACGAGGGAGACTCTGCCGTTCTCAGTATGGAATTTCGTAGGAAGCGGGTGCGGGCCTAGGCTTGGGAAAGCTCAGCGTTCCTGCAGAAAGAGAGCACTCTGCAGCGTTCAACAACGTCGTGGACTGTTTCAAGACCTCCTTGCACAGGAGTCCGTGAAGGAAAGGTGGAAACCTTTTCACCTTGGAGGATGCATGGCACCCAAGCAAGGCAAGCTCCTTTACGAACGCCTTACTGCCGTCCCCCAGGAGAGCTGTCAGCGCGTTGCTGCGACTATTTCTGAGTGCGCCGAGCTAAGTGTACACGCTAGATGTGTGCGGAAGGGAAAGGCCTGGCACCTCCTCACTGTACATCGGGTAACCCATGTTGCATTGGAGCAAGTGTGTCGTCGCCTTGTGTGGGGCTTGAGTGACGTTGAGTCTCATTCCGATACACTGCGGGTCTGCTTGGACCTGGCCTGTTCTCAACACCAAAGGGCAAGAGTGAACACGCACTTGACATCCAGGCTCCAGAGCTTGCCGTCTCCTAGCACGCACGAGCAGGTAGTCATGCAGCGGCAGCTTCTCTGGCCTTTGTAGTGTCCGCACACTTCCAGCTTCTCTGTGCAGTCTGTTTTGGCCGAGAAAAGCAGAGGGCCAGTGCATCTGGCGTGTAGTGTAAAAGCGTGAATCCTGGAGAGACCCTGTGTTGATGCTGGGCCTGCAGTTTGTGTTCTCGAAGCGCCGTTGCATCCATACTCACTGGATGAGCGCTGTGTGCTTCTCACAAGTGACCAGATAGCCGTAGTTGCCAAAGTCTCATGGAACCCTGAAGACGACTACAGAGTGGGAGCTGAACGAGGGAGACTCTGCCGTTCTCAGTATGGAATTTCGTAGGAAGCGGGTGCGGGCCTAGGCTTGGGAAAGCTCAGCGTTCCTGCAGAAAGAGAGCACTCTGCAGCGTTCAACAACGTCGTGGACTGTTTCTAGACCTCCTTGCACAGGAGTCCGTGAAGGAAAGGTGGAAACCTTTTCACCTTGGAGGATGCATGGCACCCAAGCAAGGCAAGCTCCTTTACGAACGCCTTACTGCCGTCCCCCAGGAGAGCTGTCAGCGCGTTGCTGCGACTATTTCTGAGTGCGCCGAGCTAAGTGTACACTAGATGTGTGCGGAAGGGAAAGGCCTGGCACCTCCTCACACTGTACATCGGTAACCCATGTTGCATTGGAGCAAGTGTGTCGTCGCCTTGTGTGGGGCTTGAGTGACGTTGAGTCTCATTCCGATACACTGCGGGTCTGCTTGGACCTGGCCTGTTCTCAACACCAAAGGGCAAGAGTGAACACGCACTTGACATCCAGGCTCCAGAGCTTGCCGTCTCCTAGCACGCACGAGCAGGTAGTCATGCAGCGGCAGCTTCTCTGGCCTTTGTAGTGTCCGCACACTTCCAGCTTCTCTGTGCAGTCTGTTTTGGCCGAGAAAAGCAGAGGGCCAGTGCATCTGGCGTGTAGTGTAAAAGCGTGAATCCTGGAGAGACCCTGTGATGCTGGGCCTGCAGTTTGTGTTCTCGAGCGCCGTTGCATCCATACTCACTGGATGATGCGCTGTGTGCTTCTCACAAGTGACCAGATAGCCGTAGTTGCCAAAGTCTCATGGAACCCTGAAGACGACTACAGAGTGGGAGCTGAACGAGGGAGACTCTGCCGTTCTCAGTATGGAATTTCGTAGGAAGCGGGTGCGGGCCTAGGCTTGGGAAAGCTCAGCGTTCCTGCAGAAAGAGAGCACTCTGCAGCGTTCAACAACGTCGTGGACTGTTTCAAGACCTCCTTGCACAGGAGTCCGTGAAGGAAAGGTGGAAACCTTTTCACCTTGGAGGATGCATGGCACCAAGCAAGGCAAGCTCCTTTACGAACGCCTTACTGCCGTCCCCCAGGAGAGCTGTCAGCGCGTTGCTGCGACTATTTCTGAGTGCCGAGCTAAGTGTACACGCTAAGTGTGCGGAAGGGAAAGGCCTGGCACCTCCTCACTGTACATCGGTAACCCATGTTGCATTGGAGCAAGTGTGTCGTCGCCTTGTGTGGGGCTTGAGTGACGTTGAGTCTCATTCCGATACACTGCGGGTCTGCTTGGACCTGGCCTGTTCTCAACACCAAAGGGCAAGAGTGAACACGCACTTGACATCCAGGCTCCAGAGCTTGCCGTCTCCTAGCACGCACGAGCAGGTAGTCATGCAGCGGCAGCTTCTCTGGCCTTTGTAGTGTCCGCACACTTCCAGCTTCTCTGTGCAGTCTGTTTTGGCCGAGAAAAGCAGAGGGCCAGTGCATCTGGCGTGTAGTGTAAAAGCGTGAATCCTGGAGAGACCCTGTGTTGATGCTGGGCCTGCAGTTTGTGTTCTCGAAGCGCCGTTGCATCCATACTCACTGGATGAGGCGCTGGTGTGCTTCTCACAAGTGGACCAGATAGCCGTAGTTGCCAAAGTCTCATGGAACCCTGAAGACGACTACAGAGTGGGAGCTGAACGAGGGAGACTCTGCCGTTCTCAGTATGGAATTTCGTAGGAAGCGGGTGCGGGCCTAGGCTTGGGAAAGCTCAGCGTTCCTGCAGAAAGAGAGCACTCTGCAGCGTTCAACAACGTCGTGGACTGTTTCAAGACCTCCTTGCACAGGAGTCCGTGAAGGAAAGGTGGAAACCTTTCACCTTGGAGGATGCATGGCACCCAAGCAAGGCAAGCTCCTTTACGAACGCCTTACTGCCGTTCCCCCAGGAGAGCTGTCAGCGCGTTGCTGCGACTATTTCTGAGTGCGCCGAGCTAAGTGTACACGTAGATGTGTGCGGAAGGGAAAGGCCTGGCACCTCCTCACTGTACATCGGTAACCCATGTTGCATTGGAGCAAGTGTGTCGTCGCCTTGTGTGGGGCTTGAGTGACGTTGAGTCTCATTCCGATTACACTGCGGGTCTGCTTGGACCTGGCCTGTTCTCAACACCAAAGGGCAAGAGTGAACACGCACTTGACATCCAGGCTCCAGAGCTTGCCGTCTCCTAGCACGCACGAGCAGGTAGTCATGCAGCGGCAGCTTCTCTGGCCTTTGTAGTGTCCGCACACTTCCAGCTTCTCTGTGCCAGTCTGTTTTGGCCGAGAAAAGCAGAGGGCCAGTGAATCTTGGCGTTGTAGTGTAAAAGCGTGGAATCCTGGAGAGACCCTGGGTTTGATGCTGGGCTGCAGTTTGTGTTCTCGAGCGCCGTTGCATCCATACTCACTGGATGAGCGCTGCTGTGCTTCTCACAAGTGACCAGATAGCCGTAGTTGCCAAAGTCTCATGGAACCCTGAAGACGACTACAGAGTGGGAGCTGAACGAGGGAGACTCTGCCGTTCTCAGTATGGAATTTCGTAGGAAGCGGGTGCGGGCCTAGGCTTGGGAAAGCTCAGCGTTCCTGCAGAAAGAGAGCACTCTGCAGCGTTCAACAACGTCGTGGACTGTTTCAAGACCTCCTTGCACAGGAGTCCGTGAAGGAAAGGTGGAAACCTTTTCACCTTGGAGGATGCATGGCACCCAAGCAAGGCAAGCTCCTTTACGAACGCCTTACTGCCGTCCCCCAGGAGAGCTGTCAGCGCGTTGCTGCGACTATTTCTGAGTGCGCCGAGCTAGTGTACACGCTAGATGTGTGTGGGAAGGGAAAGGCCTGGCACCTCCTCACTGTACATCGGTAACCCATGTTGCATTGGAGCAAGTGTGTCGTCGCCTTGTGTGGGGCTTGAGTGACGTTGAGTCTCATTCCGATACACTGCGGGTCTGCTTGGACCTGGCCTGTTCTCAACACCAAAGGGCAAGAGTGAACACGCACTTGACATCCAGGCTCCAGAGCTTGCCGTCTCCTAGCACGCACGAGCAGGTAGTCATGCAGCGGCAGCTTCTCTGGCCTTTGTAGTGTCCGCACACTTCCAGCTTCTCTGTGCAGTCTGTTTTGGCCGAGAAAAGCAGAGGGCCAGTGCATCTGGCGTGTAGTGTAAAAGCGTGAATCCTGGAGAGACCCTGTGTTGATGCTGGGCCTGCAGTTTGTGTTCTCGAAGCGCCGTTGCATCCATACTCACTGGATGAGCGCCGGTGTGCTTCTCACAAGTGACCAGATAGCCGTAGTTGCCAAAGTCTCATGGAACCCTGAAGACGACTACAGAGTGGGAGCTGAACGAGGGAGACTCTGCCGTTCTCAGTATGGAATTTCGTAGGAAGCGGGTGCGGGCCTAGGCTTGGGAAAGCTCAGCGTTCCTGCAGAAAGAGAGCACTCTGCAGCGTTCAACAACGTCGTGGACTGTTTCTAGACCTCCTTGCACAGGAGTCCGTGAAGGAAAGGTGGAAACCTTTTCACCTTGGAGGATGCATGGCACCCAAGCAAGGCAAGCTCCTTACGAACGCCTTACTGCCGTCCCCCAGGAGAGCTGTCAGCGCGTTGCTGCGACTATTTCTGAGTGCGCCGAGCTAAGTTACACGCTAGATGTGTGGAAGGAAAGGCCTGGCACCTCCTCACTGTACATCGGTAACCCATGTTGCATTGGAGCAAGTGTGTCGTCGCCTTGTGTGGGGCTTGAGTGACGTTGAGTCTCATTCCGATACACTGCGGGTCTGCTTGGACCTGGCCTGTTCTCAACACCAAGGGCAAGAGTGAACACGCACTTGACATCCAGGCTCCAGAGCTTGCCGTTCTAGCACGCACGAGCAGGTAGTCATGCAGCGGCAGCTTCTCTGGCCTTTGTAGTGTCCGCACACTTCCAGCTTCTCTGTGCAGTCTGTTTTGGCCGAGAAAAGCAGAGGGCCAGTGCATCTGGCGTGTAGTGTAAAAGCGTGAATCCTGGAGAGACCCTGTGTTGATGCTGGGCCTGCAGTTTGTGTTCTCGAGCGCCGTTGCATCCATACTCACTGGATGATGCGCTGCTGTGCTTCTCAACAAGTGACCAGATAGCCGTAGTTGCCAAAGTCTCATGGAACCCTGAAGACGACTACAGAGTGGGAGCTGAACGAGGGAGACTCTGCCGTTCTCAGTATGGAATTTCGTAGGAAGCGGGTGCGGGCCTAGGCTTGGGAAAGCTCAGCGTTCCTGCAGAAAGAGAGCACTCTGCAGCGTTCAACAACGTCGTGGACTGTTTCTAGACCTCCTTGCACAGGAGTCCGTGAAGGAAAGGTGGAAACCTTTTCACCTTGGAGGATGCATGGCACCCAAGCAAGGCAAGCTCCTTTACGAACGCCTTACTGCCGTCCCCCAGGAGAGCTGTCAGCGCGTTGCTGCGACTATTTCTGAGTGCGCCGAGCTACGTGTACACGCAGATGTGTGTGGAAGGGAAAGCCTGGCACCTCCTCACTGTACATCGGTAACCCATGTTGCATTGGAGCAAGTGTGTCGTCGCCTTTGTGGGCTTGAGTGACGTTGAGTCTCATTCCGATACACTGCGGGTCTGCTTGGACCTGGCCTGTTCTCAACACCAAAGGGCAAGAGTGAACACGCACTTGACATCCAGGCTCCAGAGCTTGCCGTCTCCTAGCACGCACGAGCAGGTAGTCATGCAGCGGCAGCTTCTCTGGCCTTTGTAGTGTCCGCACACTTCCAGCTTCTCTGTGCAGTCTGTTTTGGCCGAGAAAAGCAGAGGGCCAGTGCATCTGGCGTGTAGTGTAAAAGCGTGAATCCTGGAGAGACCCTGTGTTGATGCTGGGCCTGCAGTTTGTGTTCTCGAGCGCCGTTGCATCCATACTCACTGGATGAGGCCGGTGTGCTTCTCACAAGTGACCAGATAGCCGTAGTTGCCAAAGTCTCATGGAACCCTGAAGACGACTACAGAGTGGGAGCTGAACGAGGGAGACTCTGCCGTTCTCAGTATGGAATTTCGTAGGAAGCGGGTGCGGGCCTAGGCTTGGGAAAGCTCAGCGTTCCTGCAGAAAGAGAGCACTCTGCAGCGTTCAACAACGTCGTGGACTGTTTCAGACCTCCTTGCACAGGAGTCCGTGAAGGAAAGGTGGAAACCTTTTCACCTTGGAGGATGCATGGCACCCAAGCAAGGCAAGCTCCTTTACGAACGCCTTACTGCCGTCCCCCAGGAGAGCTGTCAGCGCGTTGCTGCGACTATTTCTGAGTGCGCCGAGCTAAGTACACGTAGATGTGTGCGGAAGGGAAAGGCCTGGCACCTCCTCACTGTACATCGGTAACCCATGTTGCATTGGAGCAAGTGTGTCGTCGCCTTTGTGGGGTTGAGTGACGTTGAGTCTCATTCCGATACACTGCGGGTCTGCTTGGACCTGGCCTGTTCTCAACACCAAAGGGCAAGAGTGAACACGCACTTGACATCCAGGCTCCAGAGCTTGCCGTCTCCTAGCACGCACGAGCAGGTAGTCATGCAGCGGCAGCTTCTCTGGCCTTTGTAGTGTCCGCACACTTCCAGCTTCTCTGTGCAGTCTGTTTTGGCCGAGAAAAGCAGAGGGCCAGTGCATCTGGCGTGTAGTGTAAAAGCGTGAATCCTGGAGAGACCCTGTGTTGATGCTGGGCCTGCAGTTTGTGTTCTCGAAGCGCCGTTGCATCCATACTCACTGGATGAGCGCGCCGGTGTGCTTCTCACAAGTGACACAGATAGCCGTAGTTGCCAAAGTCTCATGGAACCCTGAAGACGACTACAGAGTGGGAGCTGAACGAGGGAGACTCTGCCGTTCTCAGTATGGAATTTCGTAGGAAGCGGGTGCGGGCCTAGGCTTGGGAAAGCTCAGCGTTCCTGCAGAAAGAGCACTCTGCAGCGTTCAACAGTCGTGGACTGTTTCAAGACCTCCTTGCACAGGAGTCCGTGAAGGAAAGGTGGAAACCTTTTCACCTTGGAGGATGCATGGCACCCAAGCAAGGCAAGCTCCTTTACGAACGCCTTACTGCCGTCCCCCAGGAGAGCTGTCAGCGCGTTGCTGCGACTATTTCTGAGTGCGCCGAGCTAAGTGTACACGTAAGATGTGTGCGGAAGGGAAAGGCCTGGCACCTCCTCACTGTACATCGGTAACCCATGTTGCATTGGAGCAAGTGTGTCGTCGCCTTGTGGGGCTTGAGTGACGTTGAGTCTCATTCCGATACACTGCGGGTCTGCTTGGACCTGGCCTGTCTCAACACCAAAGGGCAAGAGTGAACACGCACTTGACATCCAGGCTCCAGAGCTTGCCTCTCCTAGCACGCACGAGCAGGTAGTCATGCAGCGGCAGCTTCTCTGGCCTTTGTAGTGTCCGCACACTTCCAGCTTCTCTGTGCAGTCTGTTTTGGCCGAGAAAAGCAGAGGGCCAGTGCATCTGGCGTGTAGTGTAAAAGCGTGAATCCTGGAGAGACCCTGTGTTGATGCTGGGCCTGCAGTTTGTGTTCTCGAGCGCCGTTGCATCCATACTCACTGGATGATGCGGCTGTGTCTCTCAAGTGACCAGATAGCCGTAGTTGCCAAAGTCTCATGGAACCCTGAAGACGACTACAGAGTGGGAGCTGAACGAGGGAGACTCTGCCGTTCTCAGTATGGAATTTCGTAGGAAGCGGGTGCGGGCCTAGGCTTGGGAAGCTCAGCGTTCCTGCAGAAAGAGAGCACTCTGCAGCGTTCAACAACGTCGTGGACTGTTTCAGACCTCCTTGCACAGGAGTCCGTGAAGGAAAGGTGGAAACCTTTTCACCTTGAGGATGCATGGCACCCAAGCAAGGCAAGCTCCTTTACGAACGCCTTACTGCCGTCCCCCAGGAGAGCTGTCAGCGCGTTGCTGCGGACTATTTCTGAGTGCGCCGAGCTAAGTGTACACGTAGATGTGTGCGGAAGGGAAAGGCTGGCACCTCCTCACTGTACATCGGTAACCCATGTTGCATTGGAGCAAGTGTGTCGTCGCCTTGTGTGGGGCTTGAGTGACGTTGAGTCTCATTCCGATACACTGCGGGTCTGCTTGGACCTGGCCTGTTCTCAACACCAAAGGGCAAGAGTGAACACGCACTTGACATCCAGGCTCCAGAGTTTGAGTGACGTTGAGTCTCATTCCGATCATCTGCGGGTCTGCTTGGACCAGGCCCTGTTTCCACACCAAAGGGCAAGAGTGAACGCGCATTGACATCCAGGCTCCAGAGCTTTCCGTCTCCTAGCACGCACGAGCAGGTAGTCATGCAGCGGCAGCTTTCTGGCCTTTGTAGTGTCCGCACACTTCCAGCTTCTCTGTGCAGTCTGTTTTGGCCGAGAAAAGCAGAGGCCCAGTGCATCTGGCTTGTAGTGTAAAAGCGTGAATCCTGGAGAGACCCTGTGTTGATGCTGGGCCTGCAGTTTGTGTTCTCGAGCGCCGTTGCATCCATACTCACTGGATTGCGCTGGTGTGCTTCTCACAAGTGACCAGATAGCCGTAGTTGCCAAAGTCTCATGGAACCCTGAAGACGACTACAGAGTGGGAGCTGAACGAGGGAGACTCTGCCGTTCTCAGTATGGAATTTCGTAGGAAGCGGGTGCGGGCCTAGCTTGGGAAAGCTCAGCGTTCCTGCAGAAAGAGAGCACTCTGTAGCGTTCAACAACGTCGTGGACTGTTTCAAGACCTCCTTGCACAGGAGTCCGTGAAGGAAAGGTGGAAAACCTTTTCACCTTGGAGGATGCATGGCACCCAAGCAAGGCAAGCTCCTTTACGAACGCCTTACTGCCGTCCCCAGGAGAGCTGTCAGCGCGTTGCTGCGACTATTTCTGAGTGCGCCGAGCTAAGTGTCACGTAGATGTGTGCGGAAGGGAAAGGCCTGGCACCTCCTCACTGTACATCGGTAACCCATGTTGCATTGGAGCAAGTGTGTCGTCGCCTTTGTGGGGTTGAGTGACGTTGAGTCTCATTCCGATACACTGCGGTCTGCTTGGACCTGGCCTGTTCTCAACACCAAAGGGCAAGAGTGAACACGCACTTGACATCCAGGCTCCAGAGCTTGCCGTCTCCTAGCACGCACGAGCAGGTAGTCATGCAGCGGCAGCTTCTCTGGCCTTTGTAGTGTCCGCACACTTCCAGCTTCTCTGTGCAGTCTGTTTTGGCCGAGAAAAGCAGAGGCCAGTGCATCTGGCGTGTAGTGTAAAAGCGTGAATCCTGGAGAGACCCTGTGTTGATGCTGGGCCTGCAGTTTGTGTTCTCGAAGCGCCGTTGCATCCATACTCACTGGATGAGGCGCGGTGTGCTTCTCACAAGTGACCAGATAGCCGTAGTTGCCAAAGTCTCATGGAACCCTGAAGACGACTACAGAGTGGGAGCTGAACGAGGGAGACTCTGCCGTTCTCAGTATGGAATTTCGTAGGAAGCGGGTGCGGGCCTAGGCTTGGGAAAGCTCAGCGTTCCTGCAGAAAGAGAGCACTCTGCAGCGTTCAACAACTCGTGGACTGTTTCAAGACCTCCTTGCACAGGAGTCCGTGAAGGAAAGGTGGAAACCTTTTCACCTTGGAGGATGCATGGCACCCAAGCAAGGCAAGCTCCTTTACGAACGCCTTACTGCCGTCCCCAGGAGAGCTGTCAGCGCGTTGCTGCGACTATTTCTGAGTGCGCCGAGCTAAGTGTACACGCTAGATGTGTGCGGAAGGAAAGGCCTGGCACCTCCTCACTGTACATCGGTAACCCATGTTGCATTGGAGCAAGTGTGTCGTCGCCTTTGTGGGGCTTGAGTGACGTTGAGTCTCATTCCGATACACTGCGGGTCTGCTGGACCTGGCCTGTTCTCAACACCAAAGGGCAAGAGTGAACACGCACTTGACATCCAGGCTCCAGAGCTTGCCGTCTCCTAGCACGCACGAGCAGGTAGTCATGCAGCGGCAGCTTCTCTGGCCTTTGTAGTGTCCGCACACTTCCAGCTTCTCTGTGCAGTCTGTTTTGGCCGAGAAAAGCAGAGGGCCAGTGCATCTGGCGTGTTGTAAAAGCGTGAATCCTGGGAGACCCGTGTTGATGCTGGGCCTGCAGTTTGTGTTCTCGAGCGCCGTTGCATCCATACTCACTGGATGATGCGTTGCTGTTTCTCACAAGTGACCAGATAGCCGTAGTTGCCAAAGTCTCATGGAACCCTGAAGACGACTACAGAGTGGGAGCTGAACGAGGGAGACTCTGCCGTTCTCAGTATGGAATTTCGTAGGAAGCGGGTGCGGGCCTAGGCTTGGGAAAGCTCAGCGTTCCTGCAGAAAGAGAGCACTCTGCAGCGTTCAACAACGTCGTGGACTGTTTCAAGACCTCCTTGCACAGGAGTCCGTGAAGGAAAGGTGGAAACCTTTTCACCTTGGAGGATGCATGGCACCCAAGCAAGGCAAGCTCCTTTACGAACGCCTTACTGCCGTCCCCCAGGAGAGCTGTCAGCGCGTTGCTGCGACTATTTCTGAGTGCGCCGAGCTAAGTGTACACGTAGATGTGTGCGGAAGGGAAAGGCCTGGCACCTCCTCACTGTACATCGGTAACCCATGTTGCATTGGAGCAAGTGTGTCGTCGCCTTGTGTGGGGCTTGAGTGACGTTGAGTCTCATTCCGATACACTGCGGGTCTGCTTGGACCTGGCCTGTTCTCAACACCAAAGGGCAAGAGTGAACACGCACTTGACATCCAGGCTCCAGAGCTTGCCGTCTCCTAGCACGCACGAGCAGAGCAGTAGTCATGCAGCGGCAGCTTCTCTGGCCTTTGTAGTGTCCGCACACTTCCAGCTTCTCTGTGCAGTCTGTTTTGGCCGAGAAAAGCAGAGGCCAGTGCATCTGGCGTGTAGTGTAAAGCGTGAATCCTGGAGAGACCCTGTGTTGATGCTGGGCCTGCAGTTTGTGTTCTCGAGCGCCGTTGCATCCATACTCACTGGATGATGCGCTGGTGTGCTTCTCACAAGTGACCAGATAGCCGTAGTTGCCAAAGTCTCATGGAACCCTGAAGACGACTACAGAGTGGGAGCTGAACGAGGGAGACTCTGCCGTTCTCAGTATGGAATTTCGTAGGAAGCGGGTGCGGGCCTAGGCTTGGGAAAGCTCAGCGTTCCTGCAGAAAGAGAGCACTCTGCAGCGTTCAACAACGTCGTGGAGTGTTTTCTAAGACCTCCTTGCACAGGAGTCCGTGAAGGAAAGGTGGAAACCTTTTCACCTTGGAGGATGCATGGCACCCAAGCAAGGCAAGCTCCTTTACGAACGCCTTACTGCCGTCCCCCAGGAAGCTGTCAGCGCGTTGCTGCGACTATTTCTGTGTGCGCCGAGCTACGTGTACACGCAAGATGTGTGGAAGGAAAGCCTGGCACTCCTCACTGTACATCGGTAACCCATGTTGCATTGGAGCAAGTTGTGTCGTCGCCTTGTGTGGGGCTTGAGTGACGTTTGAGTCTCATTCCGATACACTGCGGGTCTGCTTGGACCTGGCCTGTTCTCAACACCAAAGGGCAAGAGTGAACACGCACTTGACATCCAGGCTCCAGAGCTTGCCGTCTCCTAGCACGCACGAGCAGGTAGTCATGCAGCGGCAGCTTCTCTGGCCTTTGTAGTGTCCGCACACTTCCAGCTTCTCTGTGCAGTCTGTTTTCCGAGAAAAGCAGAGGGCCAGTGCATCTGGCGTGTAGTGTAAAAGCGTGAATCCTGGAGACCCTGTGTTGATGCTGGGCCTGCAGTTTGTGTTCTCGAGCGCCGTTGCATCCATACTCACTGGATGATGCGCCGCTGTGCTTCTCACAAGTGACCAGATAGCCGTAGTGCCAAAGTCTCATGGAACCCTGAAGACGACTACAGAGTGGGAGCTGAACGAGGAGACTCTGCCGTTCTCAGTATGGAATTTCGTAGGAAGCGGGTGCGGGCCTAGGCTTGGGAAAGCTCAGCGTTCCTGCAGAAAGAGAGCACTCTGCAGCGTTCAACAACGTCGTGGAGTGTTTCTAGACCTCCTTGCACAGGAGTCCGTGAAGGAAAGGTGGAAACCTTTTCACCTTGGAGGATGCATGGCACCCAAGCAAGGCAAGCTCCTTTACGAACGCCTTACTGCCGTCCCCAGGAGAGCTGTCAGCGCGTTGCTGCGACTATTTCTGAGTGCGCCGAGCTAAGTGTACACGTAGAGTGTGGGAAGGGAAAGGCCTGGCACCTCCTCACTGTACATCGGTAACCCATGTTGCATTGGAGCAAGTGTGTCGTCGCCTTGTGTGGGGCTTGAGTGACGTTGAGTCTCATTCCGATACACTGCGGGTCTGCTTGGACCTGGCCTGTTCTCAACACCAAAGGGCAAAGTGAACACGCACTTGACATCCAGGCTCCAAGATTGAGTGACGTTGAGTCTCATTCCCGATACACTGCGGGTCTGCTTGGACCAGTGTCTCTCACACCAGGGCAAGAGTGAACACGCACTTGACCATCCAGGCTCAGCTTCCCCTCTTCTAGCACGCACGAGCAGGTAGTCATGCAGCGGCAGCTTCTCTGGCCTTTGTAGTGTCCGCATACTTCCAGCTTCTCTGTGCAGTCTGTTTTGGCCGAGAAAAGCAGAGGGCCAGTGCATCTGGCGTGTAGTGTACAAAGTGAATCCTGGAGAGACCCTGTGTTGATGCTGGGCCTGCAGTTTGGTTCTCGAAGCGCCGTTGCATCCATACTCACTGGAGAGGCGCCGGTGTGCTTCTCAGAAGTGACCAGATAAGCCGTAGTTGCCAAAGTCTCATGGAACCCTGAAGACGACTACAGTGGGTGGAGCTGAACGAGGGAGACTCTGCCGTTCTCAGTATGGAATTTCGTAGGAAGCGGGTGCGGCCTAGGCTTGGAACAAGCTCAGCTTCCTGCAGAAGATGGAGACTCTGCAGCGTTCAACAACGTCGTGGACTGTTTCTAGACCCCTTGCACAGGAGTCCGTGAAGGAAAGGTGGAAACCTTTTCACCTTGGAGGATGCATGGCACCCAAGCAAGGCAAGCTCCTTTACGAACGCCTTACTGCCGTCCCCCAGGAGAGCTGTCAGCGCGTTGCTGCGACTATTTCTAGTGCGCCGAGCTAAGTGTACACGTAGATGTGCGGAAGGGAAAAGGCCTGGCACCTCCTCACTGTACATCGGTAACCCATGTTGCATTGGAGCAAGTGTGTCGTCGCCTTTTGTGGGGCTTGAGTGACGTTGAGTCTCATTCCGATACACTGCGGGTCTGCTTGGACCTGGCCTGTTCTCAACACCAAAGGGCAAGAGTGAACACGCACTTGACATCCAGGCTCCAGAGCTTGCCGTCTCCTAGCACGCACGAGCAGGTAGTCATGCAGCGGCAGCTTCTCTGGCCTTTGTAGTGTCCGCACACTTCCAGCTTCTCTGTGCAGTCTGTTTTGGCCGAGAAAAGCAGAGGGCCAGTGCATCTGGCGTGTAGTGTAAAAGCGTGAATCCTGGAGAGACCCTGTGTTGATGCTGGGCCTGCAGTTTGTGTTCTCGAAGCGCCGTTGCATCCATACTCACTGGATGATGCGCCGGTGTGCTTCTCACAAGTGACCAGATAGCCGTAGTTGCCAAAGTCTCATGGAACCCTGAAGACGACTACAGAGTGGGAGCTGAACGAGGGAGACTCTGCCGTTCTCAGTATGGAATTTCGTAGGAAGCGGGTGCGGGCCTAGGCTTGGGAAAGCTCAGCGTTCCTGCAGAAAGAGAGCACTCTGCAGCGTTTCAACAACGTCGTGGACTGTTTCAAGACCTCCTTGCACAGGAGTCCGTGAAGGAAAGGTGGAAACCTTTTCACCTTGGAGGATGCATGGCACCCAAGCAAGGCAAGCTCCTTTACGAACGCCTTACTGCCGTCCCCCAGGAGAGCTGTCAGCGCGTTGCTGCGACTATTTCTGAGTGCGCCGAGCTAAGTTACACGCTAGATGTGTGCGGAAGGGAAAGGCCTGGCACCTCCTCACTGTACATCGGGTAACCCATGTTGCATTGGAGCAAGTGTGTCGTCGCCTTGTGGGGTTTGAGTGACGTTGAGTCTCATTCCGATACACTGCGGGTCTGCTGGACCTGGCCTGTTCTCAACACCAAAAGGGCAAGAGTGAACACGCACTTGACATCCAGGCTCCAGAGCTTGCCGTCTCCTAGCACGCACGAGCAGGTAGTCATGCAGCGGCAGCTTCTCTGGCCTTTGTAGTGTCCGCACACTTCCAGCTTCTCTGTGCAGTCTGTTTTGGCCGAGAAAAGCAGAGGGCCAGTGCATCTGGCGTGTATGTACTGTAAAAGCGTGAATCCTGGAGAGACCCTGTGTTGATGCTGGGCCTGCAGTGTGTGTTCTCGAAGCGCCGTTGCATCCATACTCACTGATGAGCGCCGGTGTGCTTCTCACAAGTGACCAGATAGCCGTAGTTGCCAAAGTCTCATGGAACCCTGAAGACGACTACAGAGTGGGAGCTGAACGAGGGAGACTCTGCCGTTCTCAGTATGGAATTTCGTAGGAAGCGGAGTGCGGGCCTAGGCTTGGGAAAGCTCAGCGTTCCTGCAGAAAGAGAGCACTCTGCAGCGTTCAACAACGTCGTGGACTGTTTCAAGACCTCCTTGCACAGGAGTCCGTGAAGGAAAGGTGGAAACCTTTTCACCTTGGAGGATGCATGGCACCCAAGCAAGGCAAGCTCCTTTACGAACGCCTTACTGCCGTCCCCCAGGAGAGCTGTCAGCGCGTTGCTGCGACTATTTCTGAGTGCGCCGAGCTAAGTACACGTAGATGTGTGCGGAAGGGAAAGGCCTGGCACCTCCTCACTGTACATCGGTAACCCATTTGCATTGGAGCAAGTGTGTCGTCGCCTTGTGGGGCTTGAGTGACGTTGAGTCTCATTCCGATACACTGCGGGTCTGCTTGGACCTGGCCTGTTCTCAACACCAAAGGGCAAGAGTGAACACGCACTTGACATCCAGGCTCCAGAGCTTGGCCGTTCTCCTAGCACGCACGAGCAGGTAGTCATGCAGCGGCAGGCTTCCTGGCCTTTGTAGTTGTCCGCACACTTCCAGCTTCTCTGGCCAGTCTGTTTTGGGCCGAGGAAAGCAGGGGCCAGTGCATCTGGCGCTTGTAGTGTAAAGCGTTGAATCCTGGAGAGACCCTGTGTTTGATGCTGGGCACTGCAGTTTGTGTTCTCGAAGCGCCGTGCATTCCATTTACTCACTGGCATGAGCGCCTGGTGTGGGCTTCTCACAAAGTGACCAGATAGCCGTAGTTCCAAAGTCTCATGAACCCTGAGACGACTACAGAGTGGGAGCTGAACGAGGGAGATCTGCCGTTCTCAGTATGGAAATTTCGTAGGAAGCGGCGTGCGGGCCTAGGCTTGGGAAGCTCAGCGTTCCTGCAGAAAGAAGAGAGCACTTCTTGCAGCGTCAACACGTCGGGACTGTTTCACGACCTCCTTGCACAGGGAGTCCGTGAAGGAAAGGTGGAAACCTTTTCACCTTGGAGGATGGCATGGCACCCAAGCAAGGCAAGGCTCCTCTTACGAACCGCCTATACTGCCGTCCCCCAGGAGAAGCTGTCAGCGCGTTGCTGCGGACTATTTCTGAGTGCGCCGAGCTAAGTGTACAGCGTAGCGTGTGCGGAAGGGAAAGCCTGGCACCTCCTCACTGTACATCGGTAAACCCATTGTTGCATTGGAGCAAGGTGTCGTCGCCTTGTGGGGTTAGTGACGTTGAGTCTCATTCCTATCACACTGCGCGGTTCTGCTTGGAACCTGGCCTGTTCTCACACACCAAAAGGGCAAGAGTGAACAGCACTTTGACATCCAGGCTCCAGGGAGTTTGATACGTTGAGAGTCTCATTCCGATACACTGCGGGTCTGCTTGGACCAGGGCCTGTTCTCCAACACCAAAGGGGCAAGAGTGAACACGCACTTGACATCCAGGGCTCCAGAGCTTGCCGTCTCCTAGCACGCACGAGCAGGTAGTCATGCAGCGGCAGCTTCTCTGGCCTTTGTAGTGTCCGCACACTTCCAGCTCTCTGTGCAGTCTGTTTTGGCCGAGAAAGCAAGCAGGCATCCGCTGGGCCAGTCTGCGATCATCTGTTGTGTGAACTAGCATGTTCATAACGTGAATCCTGGATAGACCCTGTGTTGATGCCTGGGCCTGCAGTTTGTGTTCTCGGAAAGCGCCGTTGCATCCATTACTCACTGGATGAGCGCCTGGTGTGCTTCTCACAAGTGGACCAGATAGCCGTAGTTGCCAAAGTCTCATGGAACCCTGAAGACGACTACAGAGTGGGAGCCTGAAACGAGGGGAGACTCTGCCGTTCTCAGTATGGAATTTCGTAGGAAGCGGGTTGCGGGCCTAGGCTTGGGAAAAGCTCAGCGTTCCTGCAGAAAGAGAGCACTCTGTAGCGTTCAACAACTCGTGGACTGTTTCAAGACCTCCTTGCACAGGAGTCCGTGAAGGAAAGGTGGAAACCTTTTCACCTTGGAGGATGCATGGCACCCAAGCAAGCAAGCTCCTTTTACGAATGCCTTACTGCCGTCCCCAGGAGAGCTGTCAGCGCGTTGCTGCGACTATTTCTGAGTGCCGAGAAGTGTTACACGCTAGATGTTGCGGAAGGGAAAGGCCTGGCACCTCCTCACTGTACATCGGTAACCCATGTTGCATTGGAGCAAGTGTGTCGTCGCCTTGTCTGGGGCTTGGTGACGTTGAGTCTCATTCCGATTACACTGCGGGTCTGCCTGGACCTGGCCTGTTCTCAACACCAAAGGAAGAGTGAACACGCACTTGAACATCCAGCTCCAGAGCTTGCCGTCTCCTAGCACGCACGAGCAGGTAGTCATGCAGCGGCAGCTTCTCTGGCCTTTGTAGTGTCCGCACACTTCCAGCTTCTCTGTGCAGTCTGTTTTGGCGAAAAAGCAGAGGGCCAGTGCATCTGGCGTGTAGTGTAAAAGCGTGAATCCTGGAGAGACCCTGTGTTGATGCTGGGCCTGCAGTTTGTGTTCTCGAAGCGCCGTTGCATCCATACTCACTGGATGAGGCGCCGGTGTGCTTTCTCACAAGTGACCAGATAGCCGTAGTTGCCAAAGTCTCATGGAACCCTGAAGACGACTTACAGAGTGGGAGCTGAACGAGGGAGACTCTGCCGTTCTCAGTATGGAATTTTCGTAGGAAGCGGTGGGCGGGCCTAGGCTTGGAAAGCTCAGCGTTCCTGCAGAAAGAGAGCACTCTGCAGCGTTCACAACTCGTGGACTGTTTCAAGAACCTTGCACAGGAGTCCGTGAAGGAAAGGTGGAAACCTTTTCACCTTGGAGGATGCATGGCACCCAAGCAAGCAGCTCCTTTACGAACGCCTTACTGCCGTCCCCAGGAGAGCTGTCAGCGCGTTGCTGCGACTATTTCTGAGTGCGCCGAGCTAAGATGTACACGTAGATGTGTGCGGAAGGGAAAGGCCTGGCACCTCCTCACTGTACATCGGTAACCCATGTTGCATTGGAGCAAGTGTGTCGTCGCCTTGTGGGGCTTGAGTGACGTTGAGTCTCATTCCGATACACTGTGGGTCTGCTGGACCTGGCCTGTTCTCAACACCAAAGGGCAAGAGTGAACACGCACTTGACATCCAGGCTCCAGAAGCTTGCCGTCTCCTAGCACGCACGAGCAGGTAGTCATGCAGCGGCAGCTTCTCTGGCCTTTGTAGTGTCCGCACACTTCCAGCTTCTCTGTGCAGTCTGTTTTGGCCGAGAAAAGCAGAGGGCCAGTGCATCTGCGTGTATGTGTAAAAGCGTGAATCCTGGAGAACCCTGTGTTGATGCTGGGCCTGCAGTTTGTGTTCTCGAAGCGCCGTTGCATCCATACTCACTGGATGAGGCGCCGGTGTGCTTCTCACAAGTGACCAGATAGCCGTAGTTGCCAAAGTCTCATGGAACCCTGAAGACGACTACAGAGTGGGAGCTGAACGAGGGAGACTCTGCCGTTCTCAGTATGGAATTTCGTAGGAAGCGGGTGCGGGCCTAGGCTTGGGAAAGCTCAGCGTTCCTGCAGAAAGAGAGCACTCTGCAGCGTTCAACAACGTCGTGGAGTGTTCTAGACCTCCTTGCACAGGAGTCCGTGAAGGAAAGGTGGAAACCTTTTCACCTTGGAGGATGCATGGCACCCAAGCAAGGCAAGCTCCTTTACGAAACGCCTTACTGCCGTCCCCCAGGAGAGCTGTCAGCGCGTTGCTGCGACTATTTCTGAGTGCGCCGAGTAGTGTACACGTAGATGTGTGGCGGAAGGGAAAGGCCTGGCACCTCCTCTACTGTACATCGGTAACCCATGTTGCATTGGAAGCAAGTGTGTCGTCGCCTTGTTGGGGCTTGAGTGACGTTGAGTCTCATTCCGATACACTGCGGGTCTGCTTGGACCTGCCTGTTCTAACACCAAAGGGCAAGAGTGAACACGCACTTGACATCCAGGCTCCAGAGCTTGCCGTCTCCTAGCACGCACGAGCAGGTAGTCATGCAGCGGCAGCTTCTCTGGCCTTTGTAGTGTCCGCACACTTCCAGCTTCTCTGTGCAGTCTGGTTTTGGCCGAGAAAAGCAGAGGGCCAGTGCATCTGGCGTGTAGTGTAAAAGCGTGAATCCTGGAGAGACCCTGTGTTGATGCTGGGCCTGCAGTTTGTGTTCTCGAGCGCCGTTGCATCCATACTCACTGGATGAGGCGCTGTGTGCTTCTCACAAGTGACCAGATAGCCGTAGTTGCCAAAGTCTCATGGAACCCTGAAGACGACTACAGAGTGGGAGCTGAACGAGGGAGACTCTGCCGTTCTCAGTATGGAATTTCGTAGGAAGCGGGTGCGGGCCTAGGCTTGGGAAAGCTCAGCGTTCCTGCAGAAAGAGAGCACTCTGTAGCGTTCAACAACTCGTGGACTGTTTCAAGACCTCCTTGCACAGGAGTCCGTGAAGGAAAGGTGGAAACCTTTTCACCTTGGAGGATGCATGGCACCCAAGCAAGGCAAGCTCCTTTACGAACGCCTTACTGCCGTCCCCCAGGAGAGCTGTCAGCGCGTTGCTGCGACTATTTCTGAGTGCGCCGAGCTAAGTGTACACGCAAGATGTGTGTGCGGAAGGGAAAGGCCTGGCACCTCCTCACTGTACATCGGTAACCCATGTTGCATTGGAGCAATGGCCGTGTGTGGGCATGGTGGCTTGAGTGACGCTTGTGTGTTGAGTGACGTTGAGTCTCTTCCGATACACTGCGGGTCTGCTGGACCTGGCCTGTTCTCAACACCAAAGGGCAAGAGTGAACACGCACTTGACATCCAGGCTCCAGAGCTTGCCGTCTCCTAGCACGCACGAGCAGGTAGTCATGCAGCGGCAGCTTCTCTGGCCTTTGTAGTGTCCGCACACTTCCAGCTTCTCTGTGCAGTCTGTTTTGGCCAGAGAAAAGCAGGGCCAGTGCATCTGGCGTGTAGTGTAAAAGCGTGAATCCTGGAGAGACCCTGTGTTGATGCTGGGCCTGCAGTTTGTGTTCTCGAGCGCCGTTGCATCCATACTCACTGGATGAGGCGCCGGTGTGCTTCTCACAAGTGACCAGATAGCCGTAGTTGCCAAAGTCTCATGGAACCCTGAAGACGACTACAGAGTGGGAGCTGAACGAGGGAGACTCTGCCGTTCTCAGTATGGAATTTCGTAGGAAGCGGGTGCGGGCCTAGGCTTGGGAAAGCTCAGCGTTCCTGCAGAAAGAGAGCACTCTGCAGCGTTCAACAACGTCGTGGACTGTGTTTCAAGACCTCCTTGCACAGGAGTCCGTGAAGGAAAGGTGGAAACCTTTCACCTTGGAGGATGCATGGCACCCAAGCAAGGCAAGCTCCTTTACGAACGCCTTACTGCCGTCCCCCAGGAGAGCTGTCAGCGCGTTGCTGCGACTATTTCTGAGTGCGCCGAGCTAAGTGTACACGTAGATGTGTGCGGAAGGGAAAGGCCTGGCACCTCCTCACTGTACATCGGTAACCCATGTTGCATTGGAGCAAGTGTGTCGTCGCCTTGTGGGGCTTGAGTGACGTTGAGTCTCATTCCGATACACTGCGGGTCTGCTTGGACCTGGCCTGTTCTCAACACCAAAGGCAAGAGTGAACACGCACTTGACATCCAGGCTCCAGAGCTTGCCGTCTCCTAGCACGCACGAGCAGGTAGTCATGCAGCGGCAGCTTCTCTGGCCTTTGTAGTGTCCGCACACTTCCAGCTTCTCTGTGCAGTCTGTTTTGGCCGAGAAAAGCAGAGGGCCAGTGCATCTGGCGTGTAGTGTAAAAGCGTGAATCCTGGAGAGACCCTGTGTTGATCCTGGGCCTGCAGTTTGTGTTCTCGAAGCGCCGTTGCATCCATACTCACTGGATGAGGGCCTGGTGTGCTTCTCACAAGTGACCAGATAGCCGTAGTTGCCAAAGTCTCATGGAACCCTGAAGACGACTACAGAGTGGGAGCTGAACGAGGGAGACTCTGCCGTTCTCAGTATGGAATTTCGTAGGAAGCGGGTGCGGGCCTAGGCTTGGGAAAGCTCAGCGTTCCTGCAGAAAGAGAGCACTCTGCAGCGTTCAACAACGTCGTGGACTGTTTCAAGACCTCCTTGCACAGGAGTCCGTGAAGGAAAGGTGGAAACCTTTTCACCTTGGAGGATGCATGGCACCCAAGCAAGGCAAGCTCCTTTACGAACGCCTTACTGCCGTCCCCCAGGAGAGCTGTCAGCGCGTTGCTGCGACTATTTCTGAGTGCGCCGAGCTAAGTGTACACGTAGATGTGTGCGGAAGGGAAAGGCCTGGCACCTCCTCACTGTACATCGGTAACCCATGTTGCATTGGAGCAAGTGTGTCGTCGCCTTGTGGGGCTTGAGTGACGTTGAGTCTCATTCCGATACACTGCGGGTCTGCTTGGACCTGGCCTGTTCTCAACACCAAAGGGCAAGAGTGAACACGCACTTGACATCCAGGCTCCAGAGCTTGCCGTCTCCTAGCACGCACGAGCAGGTAGTCATGCAGCGGCAGCTTCTCTGGCCTTTGTAGTGTCCGCACACTTCCAGCTTCTCTGTGCAGTCTGTTTTGGCCGAGAAAAGCAGAGGGCCAGTGCATCTGGCGTGTAGTGTAAAAGCGTGAATCCTGGAGAGACCCTGTGTTGATGCTGGGCCTGCAGTTTGTGTTCTCGAGCGCCGTTGCATCCATACTCACTGGATGAGGCTGCGGTGTGCTTCTCACAAGTGACCAGATAGCCGTAGTTGCCAAAGTCTCATGGAACCCTGAAGACGACTACAGAGTGGGAGCTGAACGAGGGAGACTCTGCCGTTCTCAGTATGGAATTTCGTAGGAAGCGGGTGCGGGCCTAGGCTTGGGAAAGCTCAGCGTTCCTGCAGAAAGAGAGCACTCTGCAGCGTTCAACAACGTCGTGGACTGTTTCAAGACCTCCTTGCACAGGAGTCCGTGAAGGAAAGGTGGAAACCTTTTCACCTTGGAGGATGCATGGCACCCAAGCAAGGCAAGCTCCTTTACGAACGCCTTACTGCCGTCCCCCAGGAGAGCTGTCAGCGCGTTGCTGCGACTATTTCTGAGTGCGCCGAGCTAAGTGTACACTAGATGTGTGCGGAAGGGAAAGGCCTGGCACCTCCTCACTGTACATCGGTAACCCATGTTGCATTGGAGCAAGTGTGTCGTCGCCTTGTGTGGGGCTTGAGTGACGTTGAGTCTCATTCCGATACACTGCGGGTCTGCTTGGACCTGGCCTGTTCTCAACACCAAAGGGCAAGAGTGAACACGCACTTGACATCCAGGCTCCAGAGCTTGCCGTCTCCTAGCACGCACGAGCAGGTAGTCATGCAGCGGCAGCTTCTCTGGCCTTTGTAGTGTCCGCACACTTCCAGCTTCTCTGTGCAGTCTGTTTTGGCCGAGAAAAGCAGAGGGCCAGTGCATCTGGCGTGTAGTGTAAAAGCGTGAATCCTGGAGACCCTGTGTTGATGCTGGGCCTGCAGTTTGTGTTCTCGAAGCGCCGTTGCATCCATACTCACTGGATGAGGCGCTGCTGTGCTTCTCACAAGTGACCAGATAGCCGTAGTTGCCAAAGTCTCATGGAACCCTGAAGACGACTACAGAGTGGGAGCTGAACGAGGGAGACTCTGCCGTTCTCAGTATGGAATTTCGTAGGAAGCGGGTGCGGGCCTAGGCTTGGGAAAGCTCAGCGTTCCTGCAGAAAGAGAGCACTCTGCAGCGTTCAACAACGTCGTGGACTGTTTCAAGACCTCCTTGCACAGGAGTCCGTGAAGGAAAGGTGGAAACCTTTTCACCTTGGAGGATGCATGGCACCCAAGCAAGGCAAGCTCCTTTACGAACGCCTTACTGCCGTCCCCCAGGAGAGCTGTCAGCGCGTTGCTGCGACTATTTCTGAGTGCGCCGAGCTAAGTGTACACGTAGATGTGTGCGGAAGGGAAAGGCCTGGCACCTCCTCACTGTACATCGGTAACCCATGTTGCATTGGAGCAAGTGTGTCGTCGCCTTGTGTGGGGCTTGAGTGACGTTGAGTCTCATTCCGATACACTGCGGGTCTGCTTGGACCTGGCCTGTTCTCAACACCAAAGGGCAAGAGTGAACACGCACTTGACATCCAGGCTCCAGAGCTTGCCGTCTCCTAGCACGCACGAGCAGGTAGTCATGCAGCGGCAGCTTCTCTGGCCTTTGTAGTGTCCGCACACTTCCAGCTTCTCTGTGCAGTCTGTTTTGGCCGAGAAAAGCAGAGGGCCAGTGCATCTGGCGTGTAGTGTAAAAGCGTGAATCCTGGAGAGACCCTGTGTTGATGCTGGGCCTGCAGTTTGTGTTCTCGAAGCGCCGTTGCATCCATACTCACTGGATGAGCGCTGTGTGCTTCTCACAAGTGACCAGATAGCCGTAGTTGCCAAAGTCTCATGGAACCCTGAAGACGACTACAGAGTGGGAGCTGAACGAGGGAGACTCTGCCGTTCTCAGTATGGAATTTCGTAGGAAGCGGGTGCGGGCCTAGGCTTGGGAAAGCTCAGCGTTCCTGCAGAAAGAGAGCACTCTGCAGCGTTCAACAACGTCGTGGACTGTTTCAAGACCTCCTTGCACAGGAGTCCGTGAAGGAAAGGTGGAAACCTTTTCACCTTGGAGGATGCATGGCACCCAAGCAAGGCAAGCTCCTTTACGAACGCCTTACTGCCGTCCCCCAGGAGAGCTGTCAGCGCGTTGCTGCGACTATTTCTGAGTGCGCCGAGCTAAGTGTACACGCTAGATGTGTGCGGAAGGGAAAGGCCTGGCACCTCCTCACTGTACATCGGTAACCCATGTTGCATTGGAGCAAGTGTGTCGTCGCCTTGTTGGGGCTTGAGTGACGTTGAGTCTCATTCCGATACACTGCGGGTCTGCTTGGACCTGGCCTGTTCTCAACACCAAAGGGCAAGAGTGAACACGCACTTGACATCCAGGCTCCAGAGCTTGCCGTCTCCTAGCACGCACGAGCAGGTAGTCATGCAGCGGCAGCTTCTCTGGCCTTTGTAGTGTCCGCACACTTCCAGCTTCTCTGTGCAGTCTGTTTTGGCCGAGAAAAGCAGAGGGCCAGTGCATCTGGCGTGTAGTGTAAAAGCGTGAATCCTGGAGACCCTGTGTTGATCCTGGGCCTGCAGTTTGTGTTCTCGAGCGCCGTTGCATCCATACTCACTGGATGAGGCGTGGTGTGCTTCTCACAAGTGACCAGATAGCCGTAGTTGCCAAAGTCTCATGGAACCCTGAAGACGACTACAGAGTGGGAGCTGAACGAGGGAGACTCTGCCGTTCTCAGTATGGAATTTCGTAGGAAGCGGGTGCGGGCCTAGGCTGGGAAAGCTCAGCGTTCCTGCAGAAAGAGAGCACTCTGCAGCGTTCAACAACGTCGTGGAGTGTTTCAAGACCTCCTTGCACAGGAGTCCGTGAAGGAAAGGTGGAAACCTTTTACCTTGGAGGATGCATGGCACCCAAGCAAGGCAAGCTCCTTTACGAACGCCTTACTGCCGTCCCCCAGGAGAGCTGTCAGCGCGTTGCTGCGACTATTTCTGAGTGCGCCGAGCTAAGTGTACACTAGATGTGTGCGGAAGGGAAAGGCCTGGCACCTCCTCACTGTACATCGGGTAACCCATGTTGCATTGGAGCAAGTGTGTCGTCGCCTTGTGTGGGCTTGAGTGACGTTGAGTCTCATTCCGATACACTGCGGGTCTGCTTGGACCTGGCCTGTTCTCAACACCAAAGGGCAAGAGTGAACACGCACTTGACATCCAGGCTCCAGAGCTTGCCGTCTCCTAGCACGCACGAGCAGGTAGTCATGCAGCGGCAGCTTCTCTGGCCTTTGTAGTGTCCGCACACTTCCAGCTTCTCTGTGCAGTCTGTTTTGGCCGAGAAAAGCAGAGGGCCAGTGCATCTGGCGTGTAGTGTAAAAGCGTGAATCCTGGAGAGACCCTGTGTTGATCCTGGGCCTGCAGTTTGTGTTCTCGAGCGCCGTTGCATCCATACTCACTGGATGAGGCGGTGTGCTTCTCACAAGTGACCAGATAGCCGTAGTTGCCAAAGTCTCATGGAACCCTGAAGACGACTACAGAGTGGGAGCTGAACGAGGGAGACTCTGCCGTTCTCAGTATGGAATTTCGTAGGAAGCGGGTGCGGGCCTAGGCTTGGGAAAGCTCAGCGTTCCTGCAGAAAGAGACATCTGCAGCGTTCAACAACGTCGTGGAGTGTTTCAAGACCTCCTTGCACAGGAGTCCGTGAAGGAAAGGTGGAAACCTTTCACCTTGGAGGATGCATGGCACCCAAGCAAGGCAAGCTCCTTTACGAACGCCTTACTGCCGTCCCCCAGGAGAGCTGTCAGCGCGTTGCTGCGACTATTTCTGAGTGCGCCGAGCTAAGTGTACACTAGATGTGTGCGGAAGGGAAAGGCCTGGCACCTCCTCACTGTACATCGGTAACCCATGTTGCATTGGAGCAAGTGTGTCGTCGCCTTGTGTCTGAGTCGTCGACTGTGTGACCTGGCCTGTCTGTGGTGATCTGAGTCGTTGAGTCTCATTCCGATACACTGCGGGTCTGCTTGGACCTGGCCTGTTCTCAACACCAAAGGGCAAGAGTGAACACGCACTTGACATCCAGGCTCCAGAGCTTGCCGTCTCCTAGCACGCACGAGCAGGTAGTCATGCAGCGGCAGCTTCTCTGGCCTTTGTAGTGTCCGCACACTTCCAGCTTCTCTGTGCAGTCTGTTTTGGCCGAGAAAAGCAGAGGGCCAGTGCATCTGGCGTGTAGTGTAAAAGCGTGAATCCTGGAGAGACCCTGTGTTGATGCTGGGCCTGCAGTTTGTGTTCTCGAAGCGCCGTTGCATCCATACTCACTGGATGAGCGCCGTGTGCTTCTCACAAGTGACCAGATAGCCGTAGTTGCCAAAGTCTCATGGAACCCTGAAGACGACTACAGAGTGGGAGCTGAACGAGGGAGACTCTGCCGTTCTCAGTATGGAATTTCGTAGGAAGCGGGTGCGGGCCTAGGCTTGGGAAAGCTCAGCGTTCCTGCAGAAAGAGAGCACTCTGCAGCGTTCAACAACGTCGTGGACTGTTTCAAGACCTCCTTGCACAGGAGTCCGTGAAGGAAAGGTGGAAACCTTTTCACCTTGGAGGATGCATGGCACCCAAGCAAGGCAAGCTCCTTTACGAACGCCTTACTGCCGTCCCCCAGGAGAGCTGTCAGCGCGTTGCTGCGACTATTTCTGAGTGCGCCGAGCTAGTGTACACGCTAGATGTGTGCGGAAGGGAAAGGCCTGGCACCTCCTCACTGTACATCGGTAACCCATGTTGCATTGGAGCAAGTGTGTCGTCGCCTTGTTGGGGCTTGAGTGACGTTGAGTCTCATTCCGATACACTGCGGGTCTGCTGGACCTGGCCTGTTCTCAACACCAAAGGGCAAGAGTGAACACGCACTTGACATCCAGGCTCCAGAGCTTGCCGTCTCCTAGCACGCACGAGCAGGTAGTCATGCAGCGGCAGCTTCTCTGGCCTTTGTAGTGTCCGCACACTTCCAGCTTCTCTGTGCAGTCTGTTTTGGCCGAGAAAAGCAGAGGGCCAGTGCATCTGGCGTGTAGTGTAAAAGCGTGAATCCTGGAGAGACCCTGTGTTGATGCTGGGCCTGCAGTTTGTGTTCTCGAAGCGCCGTTGCATCCACTCACTGGATGAGGCCGTGTGCTTCTCACAAGTGACCAGATAGCCGTAGTTGCCAAAGTCTCATGGAACCCTGAAGACGACTACAGAGTGGGAGCTGAACGAGGGAGACTCTGCCGTTCTCAGTATGGAATTTCGTAGGAAGCGGGTGCGGGCCTAGGCTTGGGAAAGCTCAGCGTTCCTGCAGAAAGAGAGCACTCTGCAGCGTTCAACAACGTCGTGGACTGTTTCAAGACCTCCTTGCACAGGAGTCCGTGAAGGAAAGGTGGAAACCTTTTCCTTGGAGGATGCATGGCACCCAAGCAAGGCAAGCTCCTTTACGAACGCCTTACTGCCGTCCCCAGGAGAGCTGTCAGCGCGTTGCTGCGACTATTTCTGAGTGCGCCGAGCTAAGTGTACAGCTAGATGTGTGCGGAAGGGAAAGGCCTGGCACCTCCTCACTGTACATCGGTAACCATGTTGCATTGGAGCAAGTGTGTCGTCGCCTTGTGTGGGCTTGAGTGACGATTGAGTCTCATTCCGATACACTGCGGGTCTGCTTGGACCTGGCCTGTTCTCAACACCAAAGGGCAAGAGTGAACACGCACTTGACATCCAGGCTCCAGAGCTTGCCGTCTCCTAGCACGCACGAGCAGGTAGTCATGCAGCGGCAGCTTCTCTGGCCTTTGTAGTGTCCGCACACTTCCAGCTTCTCTGTGCAGTCTGTTTTGGCCGAGAAAAGCAGAGGGCCAGTGCATCTGGCGTGTAGTGTAAAGCGTGAATCCTGGAGAGACCCTGTGTTGATGCTGGGCCTGCAGTTTGTGTTCTCGAAGCGCGTTGCATCCATACTCACTGGATGAGGCGCTGGTGCTTCTCACAAGTGACCAGATAGCCGTAGTTGCCAAAGTCTCATGGAACCCTGAAGACGACTACAGAGTGGGAGCTGAACGAGGGAGACTCTGCCGTTCTCAGTATGGAATTTCGTAGGAAGCGGGTGCGGGCCTAGGCTTGGGAAAGCTCAGCGTTCCTGCAGAAAGAGAGCACTCTGCAGCGTTCAACAACGTCGTGGACTGTTTCAAGACCTCCTTGCACAGGAGTCCGTGAAGGAAAGGTGGAAACCTTTTCACCTTGGAGGATGCATGGCACCCAAGCAAGGCAAGCTCCTTTACGAACGCCTTACTGCCGTCCCCCAGGAGAGCTGTCAGCGCGTTGCTGCGACTATTTCTGAGTGCGCCGAGCTAAGTGTACACGCAAGATGTGTGTGGAAGGGAAAGGCCTGGCACTCCTCACTGTACATCGGTAACCCATGTTGCATTGGAGCAAGTGTGTCGTCGCCTTGTGGGGCTTGAGTGACGTTGAGTCTCATTCCGATACACTGCGGGTCTGCTTGGACCTGGCCTGTTCTCAACACCAAAGGGCAAGAGTGAACACGCACTTGACATCCAGGCTCCAGAGCTTGCCGTCTCCTAGCACGCACGAGCAGGTAGTCATGCAGCGGCAGCTTCTCTGGCCTTTGTAGTGTCCGCACACTTCCAGCTTCTCTGTGCAGTCTGTTTTGGCCGAGAAAAGCAGAGGGCCAGTGCATCTGGCGTGTAGTGTAAAAGCGTGAATCCTGGAGAGACCCTGTGTTGATGCTGGGCCTGCAGTTTGTGTTCTCGAAGCGCCGTTGCATCCATACTCACTGGATGAGGCGCCGGTGTGCTTCTCACAAGTGACCAGATAGCCGTAGTTGCCAAAGTCTCATGGAACCCTGAAGACGACTACAGAGTGGGAGCTGAACGAGGGAGACTCTGCCGTTCTCAGTATGGAATTTCGTAGGAAGCGGGTGCGGGCCTAGGCTTGGGAAAGCTCAGCGTTCCTGCAGAAAGAGAGCACTCTGCAGCGTTCAACAACGTCGTGGACTGTTTCAGACCTCCTTGCACAGGAGTCCGTGAAGGAAAGGTGGAAACCTTTTCACCTTGGAGGATGCATGGCACCCAAGCAAGGCAAGCTCCTTTACGAACGCCTTACTGCGTCCCCAGGAGAGCTGTCAGCGCGTTGCTGCGACTATTTCTGTGTGCGCCGAGCTACGTGTACACGCAAGATGTGTGGAAGGGAAAGCCTGGCACCTCCTCACTGTACATCGGTAACCCATGTTGCATTGGAGCAAGTGTGTCGTCGCCTTGTGTGGGGCTTGAGTGACGTTGAGTCTCATTCCGATACACTGCGGGTCTGCTTGGACCTGGCCTGTTCTCAACACCAAAGGGCAAGAGTGAACACGCACTTGACATCCAGGCTCCAGAGCTTGCCGTCTCCTAGCACGCACGAGCAGGTAGTCATGCAGCGGCAGCTTCTCTGGCCTTTGTAGTGTCCGCACACTTCCAGCTTCTCTGTGCAGTCTGTTTTGGCCGAGAAAAGCAGAGGGCCAGTGCATCTGGCGTGTAGTGTAAAGCGTGAATCCTGGAGAGACCCTGTGTTGATGCTGGGCCTGCAGTTTGTGTTCTCGAAGCGCCGTTGCATCCATACTCACTGGATGATGCGCCGCTGTGCTTCTCACAAGTGACCAGATAGCCGTAGTTGCCAAAGTCTCATGGAACCCTGAAGACGACTACAGAGTGGGAGCTGAACGAGGGAGACTCTGCCGTTCTCAGTATGGAATTTCGTAGGAAGCGGGTGCGGGCCTAGGCTTGGGAAAGCTCAGCGTTCCTGCAGAAAGAGAGCACTCTGCAGCGTTCAACAACGTCGTGGAGTGTTTCAGACCTCCTTGCACAGGAGTCCGTGAAGGAAAGGTGGAAACCTTTTCACCTTGGAGGATGCATGGCACCCAAGCAAGGCAAGCTCCTTTACGAACGCCTTACTGCCGTCCCCCAGGAGAGCTGTCAGCGCGTTGCTGCGACTATTTCTGAGTGCGCCGAGCTAAGTGTACACGTAGATGTGTGCGGAAGGGAAAGGCCTGGCACCTCCTCACTGTACATCGGTAACCCATGTTGCATTGGAGCAAGTGTGTCGTCGCCTTGTGTGGGGCTTGAGTGACGTTGAGTCTCATTCCGATACACTGCGGGTCTGCTTGGACCTGGCCTGTTCTCAACACCAAAGGGCAAGAGTGAACACGCACTTGACATCCAGGCTCCAGAGCTTGCGTCTCGATACACTGCTCTGCTAGCTGGCCTGTTCACGCATCGCACTTGACATCGGTAGTCTTGCCGTCTCCTAGCACGCACGAGCAGGTAGTCATGCAGCGGCAGCTTCTCTGGCCTTTGTAGTGTCCGCACACTTCCAGCTTCTCTGTGCAGTCTGTTTTGGCCGAGAAAAGCAGAGGGCCAGTGCATCTGGCGTGTAGTGTAAAAGCGTGAATCCTGGAGAGACCCTGTGTTGATGCTGGGCCTGCAGTTTGTGTTCTCGAAGCGCCGTTGCATCCATACTCACTGGATGAGGCGCCGGTGTGCTTCTCACAAGTGACCAGATAGCCGTAGTTGCCAAAGTCTCATGGAACCCTGAAGACGACTACAGAGTGGGAGCTGAACGAGGGAGACTCTGCCGTTCTCAGTATGGAATTTCGTAGGAAGCGGGTGCGGGCCTAGGCTTGGGAAAGCTCAGCGTTCCTGCAGAAAGAGAGCACTCTGCAGCGTTCAACAACGTCGTGGACTGTTTCAAGACCTCCTTGCACAGGAGTCCGTGAAGGAAAGGTGGAAACCTTTTCACCTTGGAGGATGCATGGCACCCAAGCAAGGCAAGCTCCTTTACGAACGCCTTACTGCCGTCCCCCAGGAGAGCTGTCAGCGCGTTGCTGCGACTATTTCTGTGTGCGCCGAGCTAAGTGTACACGCAGATGTGTGGAAGGAAAGCCTGGCACCTCCTCACTGTACATCGGTAACCCATGTTGCATTGGAGCAAGTGTGTCGTCGCCTTGTGTGGGGCTTGAGTGACGTTGAGTCTCATTCCGATACACTGCGGGTCTGCTTGGACCTGGCCTGTTCTCAACACCAAAGGGCAAGAGTGAACACGCACTTGACATCCAGGCTCCAGAGCTGAGCTTGATCTGCCTGCTACGCACAGGGCAGCAGCATGACAGTCCAGTCTAGCACGCACGAGCAGGTAGTCATGCGGCAGCTTCTCTGGCCTTTGTAGTGTCCGCACACTTCCAGCTTCTCTGTGCAGTCTGTTTTGGCCGAGAAAAGCAGAGGGCCAGTGCATCTGGCGTGTAGTGTAAAAGCGTGAATCCTGGAGAGACCCTGTGTTGATGCTGGGCCTGCAGTTTGTGTTCTCGAAGCGCCGTTGCATCCATACTCACTGGATGATGCGCCGCTGTGCTTCTCACAAGTGACCAGATAGCCGTAGTTGCCAAAGTCTCATGGAACCCTGAAGACGACTACAGAGTGGGAGCTGAACGAGGGAGACTCTGCCGTTCTCAGTATGGAATTTCGTAGGAAGCGGGTGCGGGCCTAGGCTTGGGAAAGCTCAGCGTTCCTGCAGAAAGAGAGCACTCTGCAGCGTTCAACAACGTCGTGGACTGTTTCAAGACCTCCTTGCACAGGAGTCCGTGAAGGAAAGGTGGAAACCTTTTCACCTTGGAGGATGCATGGCACCCAAGCAAGGCAAGCTCCTTTACGAACGCCTTACTGCCGTCCCCCAGGAGAGCTGTCAGCGCGTTGCTGCGACTATTTCTGAGTGCGCCGAGCTAAGTGTACACGCTAGATGTGTGCGGAAGGGAAAGGCCTGGCACCTCCTCACTGTACATCGGTAACCCATGTTGCATTGGAGCAAGTGTGTCGTCGCCTTGTGTGGGGCTTGAGTGACGTTGAGTCTCATTCCGATACACTGCGGGTCTGCTTGGACCTGGCCTGTTCTCAACACCAAAGGGCAAGAGTGAACACGCACTTGACATCCAGGCTCCAGAGCTTGCCGTCTCCTAGCACGCACGAGCAGGTAGTCATGCAGCGGCAGCTTCTCTGGCCTTTGTAGTGTCCGCACACTTCCAGCTTCTCTGTGCAGTCTGTTTTGGCCGAGAAAAGCAGAGGGCCAGTGCATCTGGCGTGTAGTGTAAAAGCGTGAATCCTGGAGAGACCCTGTGTTGATGCTGGGCCTGCAGTTTGTGTTCTCGAGCGCCGTTGCATCCATACTCACTGGATGAGCGCTGCTGTGCTTCTCACAAGTGACCAGATAGCCGTAGTTGCCAAAGTCTCATGGAACCCTGAAGACGACTACAGAGTGGGAGCTGAACGAGGGAGACTCTGCCGTTCTCAGTATGGAATTTCGTAGGAAGCGGGTGCGGGCCTAGGCTTGGGAAAGCTCAGCGTTCCTGCAGAAAGAGAGCACTCTGCAGCGTTCAACAACGTCGTGGAGTGTTTCAGACCTCCTTGCACAGGAGTCCGTGAAGGAAAGGTGGAAACCTTTTCACCTTGGAGGATGCATGGCACCCAAGCAAGGCAAGCTCCTTTACGAACGCCTTACTGCCGTCCCCAGGAGAGCTGTCAGCGCGTTGCTGCGACTATTTCTGAGTGCGCCGAGCTAAGTGTACACGCTAGATGTGTGTGGAAGGGAAAGGCCTGGCACCTCCTCACTGTACATCGGTAACCCATGTTGCATTGGAGCAAGTGTGTCGTCGCCTTGTGTGGGCTTGAGTGACGTTGAGTCTCATTCCGATACACTGCGGGTCTGCTTGGACCTGGCCTGTTCTCAACACCAAAGGGCAAGAGTGAACACGCACTTGACATCCAGGCTCCAGAGCTTGCCGTCTCCTAGCACGCACGAGCAGGTAGTCATGCAGCGGCAGCTTCTCTGGCCTTTGTAGTGTCCGCACACTTCCAGCTTCTCTGTGCAGTCTGTTTTGGCCGAGAAAAGCAGAGGGCCAGTGCATCTGGCGTGTAGTGTAAAAGCGTGAATCCTGGAGAGACCCTGTGTTGATGCTGGGCCTGCAGTTTGTGTTCTCGAAGCGCCGTTGCATCCATACTCACTGGATGAGGCGCTGGTGCTTCTCACAAGTGACCAGATAGCCGTAGTTGCCAAAGTCTCATGGAACCCTGAAGACGACTACAGAGTGGGAGCTGAACGAGGGAGACTCTGCCGTTCTCAGTATGGAATTTCGTAGGAAGCGGGTGCGGGCCTAGGCTTGGGAAAGCTCAGCGTTCCTGCAGAAAGAGAGCACTCTGCAGCGTTCAACAACGTCGTGGACTGTTTCTAGACCTCCTTGCACAGGAGTCCGTGAAGGAAAGGTGGAAACCTTTTCACCTTGGAGGATGCATGGCACCCAAGCAAGGCAAGCTCCTTTACGAACGCCTTACTGCCGTCCCCCAGGAGAGCTGTCAGCGCGTTGCTGCGACTATTTCTGAGTGCGCCGAGCTAAGTGTACACGTAGATGTGTGCGGAAGGGAAAGGCCTGGCACCTCCTCACTGTACATCGGTAACCCATGTTGCATTGGAGCAAGTGTGTCGTCGCCTTGTGTGGGGCTTGAGTGACGTTGAGTCTCATTCCGATACACTGCGGGTCTGCTTGGACCTGGCCTGTTCTCAACACCAAAGGGCAAGAGTGAACACGCACTTGACATCCAGGCTCCAGAGCTTGCCGTCTCCTAGCACGCACGAGCAGGTAGTCATGCAGCGGCAGCTTCTCTGGCCTTTGTAGTGTCCGCACACTTCCAGCTTCTCTGTGCAGTCTGTTTTGGCCGAGAAAAGCAGAGGGCCAGTGCATCTGGCGTGTAGTGTAAAAGCGTGAATCCTGGAGAGACCCTGTGTTGATGCTGGGCCTGCAGTTTGTGTTCTCGAGCGCCGTTGCATCCATACTCACTGGATGATGCGCGTGTGCTTCTCACAAGTGACCAGATAGCCGTAGTTGCCAAAGTCTCATGGAACCCTGAAGACGACTACAGAGTGGGAGCTGAACGAGGGAGACTCTGCCGTTCTCAGTATGGAATTTCGTAGGAAGCGGGTGCGGGCCTAGGCTTGGGAAAGCTCAGCGTTCCTGCAGAAAGAGAGCACTCTGCAGCGTTCAACAACGTCGTGGAGTGTTTCAACCTCCTTGCACAGGAGTCCGTGAAGGAAAGGTGGAAACCTTTTCACCTTGGAGGATGCATGGCACCCAAGCAAGGCAAGCTCCTTTACGAACGCCTTACTGCCGTCCCCCAGGAGAGCTGTCAGCGCGTTGCTGCGACTATTTCTGAGTGCGCCGAGCTAAGTGTACACGTAGATGTGTGCGGAAGGGAAAGGCCTGGCACCTCCTCACTGTACATCGGTAACCCATGTTGCATTGGAGCAAGTGTGTCGTCGCCTTGTGTGGGGCTTGAGTGACGTTGAGTCTCATTCCGATACACTGCGGGTCTGCTTGGACCTGGCCTGTTCTCAACACCAAAGGGCAAGAGTGAACACGCACTTGACATCCAGGCTCCAGAGCTTGCTCCGTCGCAGCACGCGCAGGTCGTCATGTAGCACGCACGAGCAGGTAGTCATGCAGCGGCAGCTTCTCTGGCCTTTGTAGTGTCCGCACACTTCCAGCTTCTCTGTGCAGTCTGTTTTGGCCGAGAAAAGCAGAGGGCCAGTGCATCTGGCGTGTAGTGTAAAAGCGTGAATCCTGGAGAGACCCTGTGTTGATGCTGGGCCTGCAGTTTGTGTTCTCGAGCGCCGTTGCATCCATACTCACTGGATGATGCGCCGCTGTGCTTCTCACAAGTGACCAGATAGCCGTAGTTGCCAAAGTCTCATGGAACCCTGAAGACGACTACAGAGTGGGAGCTGAACGAGGGAGACTCTGCCGTTCTCAGTATGGAATTTCGTAGGAAGCGGGTGCGGGCCTAGGCTTGGGAAAGCTCAGCGTTCCTGACAAAGAGAGCACTCTGCAGCGTTCAACAACGTCGTGGACTGTTTCAGACCTCCTTGCACAGGAGTCCGTGAAGGAAAGGTGGAAACCTTTTCACCTTGGAGGATGCATGGCACCCAAGCAAGGCAAGCTCCTTTACGAACGCCTTACTGCCGTCCCCCAGGAGAGCTGTCAGCGCGTTGCTGCGACTATTTCTGAGTGCGCCGAGCTAAGTGTACACGCAGATGTGTGCGGAAGGGAAAGGCCTGGCACCTCCTCACTGTACATCGGTAACCCATGTTGCATTGGAGCAAGTGTGTCGTCGCCTTGTTGGGGCTTGAGTGACGTTGAGTCTCATTCCGATACACTGCGGGTCTGCTTGGACCTGGCCTGTTCTCAACACCAAAGGGCAAGAGTGAACACGCACTTGACATCCAGGCTCCAGAGCTTGCCGTCTCCTAGCACGCACGAGCAGGTAGTCATGCAGCGGCAGCTTCTCTGGCCTTTGTAGTGTCCGCACACTTCCAGCTTCTCTGTGCAGTCTGTTTTGGCCGAGAAAAGCAGAGGCCAGTGCATCTGGCGTGTAGTGTAAAAGCGTGAATCCTGGAGAGACCCTGTGTTGATGCTGGGCCTGCAGTTTGTGTTCTCGAGCGCCGTTGCATCCATACTCACTGGATGATGCGCTGCTGTGCTTCTCACAAGTGACCAGATAGCCGTAGTTGCCAAAGTCTCATGGAACCCTGAAGACGACTACAGAGTGGGAGCTGAACGAGGGAGACTCTGCCGTTCTCAGTATGGAATTTCGTAGAAGCGGGTGCGGGCCTAGGCTTGGGAAAGCTCAGCGTTCCTGCAGAAAAGAGAGCACTCTGCAGCGTTCAACAACGTCGTGGACTGTTTCAAGACCTCCTTGCACAGGAGTCCGTGAAGGAAAGGTGGAAACCTTTTCACCTTGGAGGATGCATGGCACCAAGCAAGGCAAGCTCCTTTACGAACGCCTTACTGCCGTCCCCCAGGAGAGCTGTCAGCGCGTTGCTGCGACTATTTCTGAGTGCGCCGAGCTAAGTGTACACGCTAGATGTGTGCGGAAGGGAAAGGCCTGGCACCTCCTCACTGTACATCGGTAACCCATGTTGCATTGGAGCAAGTGTGTCGTCGCTTGTGTGGGGCTTAGTGACGTTGAGTCTCATTCCGATACACTGCGGGTCTGCTTGGACCTGGCCTGTTCTCAACACCAAAGGGCAAGAGTGAACACGCACTTGACATCCAGGCTCCAGAGCTTGCCGTCTCCTAGCACGCACGAGCAGGTAGTCATGCAGCGGCAGCTTCTCTGGCCTTTGTAGTGTCCGCACACTTCCAGCTTCTCTGTGCAGTCTGTTTTGGCCGAGAAAAGCAGAGGGCCAGTGCATCTGGCGTGTAGTGTAAAAGCGTGAATCCTGGAGAGACCCTGTTTGATGCTGGGCCTGCAGTTTGTGTTCTCGAGCGCCGTTGCATCCATACTCACTGGATGATGGCGCTGTGGCTTCTCACAAGTGACCAGATAGCCGTAGTTGCCAAAGTCTCATGGAACCCTGAAGACGACTACAGAGTGGGAGCTGAACGAGGGAGACTCTGCCGTTCTCAGTATGGAATTTCGTAGGAAGCGGGTGCGGGCCTAGGCTTGGGAAAGCTCAGCGTTCCTGCAGAAAGAGAGCACTCTGCAGCGTTCAACAACGTCGTGGACTGTTTCTAGACCTCCTTGCACAGGAGTCCGTGAAGGAAAGGTGGAAACCTTTTCACCTTGGAGGATGCATGGCACCCAAGCAAGGCAAGCTCCTTTACGAACGCCTTACTGCCGTCCCCCAGGAGAGCTGTCAGCGCGTTGCTGCGACTATTTCTGTGTGCGCAGAGCTACGTGTACACGCAAGATGTGTGTGGAAGGAAAGCCTGGCACCTCCTCACTGTACATCGGTAACCCATGTTGCAATTGGAGCAAGTGTGTCGTCGCCTTGTCTGGGGCTTGAGTGACGTTGAGTCTCATTCCGATACACTGCGGGTCTGCTTGGAACCTGGCCCTGTTCTCAACACCAAAGGGCAAGAGTGAACACGCACTTGACATCCAGGCTCCAGAGCTTGCCGTCTCCTAGCACGCACGAGCAGGTAGTCATGCAGCGGCAGCTTCTCTGGCCTTTGTAGTGTCCGCACACTTCCAGCTTCTCTGTGCAGTCTGTTTTGGCCGAGAAAAGCAGAGGGCCAGTGCATCTGGCGTGTAGTGTAAAAGCGTGAATCCTGGAGAGACCCTGTGTTGATGCTGGGCCTGCAGTTTGTGTTCTCGAAGCGCCGTTGCATCCATACTCACTGGATGAGGCTCCGGTGTGCTTCTCACAAGTGACCAGATAGCCGTAGTTGCCAAAGTCTCATGGAACCCTGAAGACGACTACAGAGTGGGAGCTGAACGAGGGAGACTCTGCCGTTCTCAGTATGGAATTTCGTAGGAAGCGGGTGCGGGCCTAGGCTTGGGAAAGCTCAGCGTTCCTGCAGAAAGAGAGCACTCTGCAGCGTTCAACAACGTCGTGGACTGTTTTCAAGACCTCCTTGCACAGGAGTCCGTGAAGGAAAGGTGGAAACCTTTTCACCTTGGAGGATGCATGGCACCCAAGCAAGGCAAGCTCCTTTACGAACGCCTTACTGCCGTCCCCCAGGAGAGCTGTCAGCGCGTTGCTGCGACTATTTCTGAGTGCGCCGGCTAAGTGTAAGTGTACACGTAGATGTGGCGGAAGGGAAAGGCCTGGCACCTCCTCACTGTACATCGGTAACCCATGTTGCATTGGAGCAAGTGTGTCGTCGCCTTGTGTGGGGCTTGAGTGACGTTGAGTCTCATTCCGATACACTGCGGGTCTGCTTGGACCTGGCCTGTTCTCAACACCAAAGGGCAAGAGTGAACACGCACTTGACATCCAGGCTCCAGAGCTTGCCGTCTCCTAGCACGCACGAGCAGGTAGTCATGCAGCGGCAGCTTCTCTGGCCTTTGTAGTGTCCGCACACTTCCAGCTTCTCTGTGCAGTCTGTTTTGGCCGAGAAAAGCAGAGGGCCAGTGCATCTGGCGTGTAGTGTAAAAGCGTGAATCCTGGAGAGACCCTGTGTTGATGCCTGGGCCTGCAGTTTGTGTTCTCGAGCGCCGTTGCATCCATACTCACTGGATGAGCGCCGCTGTGCTTCTCACAAGTGACCAGATAGCCGTAGTTGCCAAAGTCTCATGGAACCCTGAAGACGACTACAGAGTGGGAGCTGAACGAGGGAGACTCTGCCGTTCTCAGTATGGAATTTCGTAGGAAGCGGGTGCGGGCCTAGGCTTGGGAAAGCTCAGCGTTCCTGCAGAAAGAGAGCACTCTGCAGCGTTCAACAACGTCGTGGACTGTTTCAGACCTCCTTGCACAGGAGTCCGTGAAGGAAAGGTGGAAACCTTTTCACCTTGGAGGATGCATGGCACCCAAGCAAGGCAAGCTCCTTTACGAACGCCTTACTGCCGTCCCCCAGGAGAGCTGTCAGCGCGTTGCTGCGACTATTTCTGAGTGCGCCGAGCTAAGTGTACACGCAGATGTGTGCGGAAGGGAAAGGCCTGGCACCTCCTCACTGTACATCGGTAACCCATGTTGCATTGGAGCAAGTGTGTCGTCGCCTTGTGTGGGGCTTGAGTGACGTTGAGTCTCATTCCGATACACTGCGGGTCTGCTTGGACCTGGCCTGTTCTCAACACCAAAGGGCAAGAGTGAACACGCACTTGACATCCAGGCTCCAGAGCTTGCCGTCTCCTAGCACGCACGAGCAGGTAGTCATGCAGCGGCAGCTTCTCTGGCCTTTGTAGTGTCCGCACACTTCCAGCTTCTCTGTGCAGTCTGTTTTGGCCGAGAAAAGCAGAGGGCCAGTGCATCTGGCGTGTAGTGTAAAAGCGTGAATCCTGGAGAGACCCTGTGTTGATGCTGGGCCTGCAGTTTGTGTTCTCGAAGCGCCGTTGCATCCATACTCACTGGATGAGCGCTGCTGTGCTTCTCACAAGTGACCAGATAGCCGTAGTTGCCAAAGTCTCATGGAACCCTGAAGAAGACTACAGAGTGGGAGCTGAACGAGGGAGACTCTGCCGTTCTCAGTATGGAATTTCGTAGGAAGCGGGTGCGGGCCTAGGCTTGGGAAAGCTCAGCGTTCCTGCAGAAAGAGAGCACTCTGCAGCGTTCAACAACGTCGTGGACTGTTTCAAGACCTCCTTGCACAGGAGTCCGTGAAGGAAAGGTGGAAACCTTTTCACCTTGGAGGATGCATGGCACCCAAGCAAGGCAAGCTCCTTTACGAACGCCTTACTGCCGTCCCCCAGGAGAGCTGTCAGCGCGTTGCTGCGACTATTTCTGAGTGCGCCGAGCTAAGTGTACACGTAGATGTGTGCGGAAGGGAAAGGCCTGGCACCTCCTCACTGTACATCGGTAACCCATGTTGCATTGGAGCAAGTGTGTCGTCGCCTTGTGTGGGGCTTGAGTGACGTTGAGTCTCATTCCGATACACTGCGGGTCTGCTTGGACCTGGCCTGTTCTCAACACCAAAGGGCAAGAGTGAACACGCACTTGACATCCAGGCTCCAGAGCTTGCCGTCTCCTAGCACGCACGAGCAGGTAGTCATGCAGCGGCAGCTTCTCTGGCCTTTGTAGTGTCCGCACACTTCCAGCTTCTCTGTGCAGTCTGTTTTGGCCGAGAAAAGCAGAGGGCCAGTGCATCTGGCGTGTAGTGTAAAAGCGTGAATCCTGGAGAGACCCTGTGTTGATGCTGGGCCTGCAGTTTGTGTTCTCGAAGCGCCGTTGCATCCATACTCACTGGATGAGCGCTGCTGTGCTTCTCACAAGTGACCAGATAGCCGTAGTTGCCAAAGTCTCATGGAACCCTGAAGACGACTACAGAGTGGGAGCTGAACGAGGGAGACTCTGCCGTTCTCAGTATGGAATTTCGTAGGAAGCGGGTGCGGGCCTAGGCTTGGGAAAGCTCAGCGTTCCTGCAGAAAGAGAGCACTCTGCAGCGTTCAACAACGTCGTGGACTGTTTCAAGACCTCCTTGCACAGGAGTCCGTGAAGGAAAGGTGGAAACCTTTTCACCTTGGAGGATGCATGGCACCCAAGCAAGGCAAGCTCCTTTACGAACGCCTTACTGCCGTCCCCAGGAGAGCTGTCAGCGCGTTGCTGCGACTATTTCTGAGTGCGCCGAGCTAAGTGTACACGTAGAGTGTGAAGGGAAAGGCCTGGCACCTCCTCACTGTACATCGGTAACCCATGTTGCATTGGAGCAAGTGTGTCGTCGCCTTGTTGGGGCTTGAGTGACGTTGAGTCTCATTCCGATACACTGCGGGTCTGCTTGGACCTGGCCTGTTCTCAACACCAAAGGGCAAGAGTGAACACGCACTTGACATCCAGGCTCCAGAGCTTGCCGTCTCCTAGCACGCACGAGCAGGTAGTCATGCAGCGGCAGCTTCTCTGGCCTTTGTAGTGTCCGCACACTTCCAGCTTCTCTGTGCAGTCTGTTTTGGCCGAGAAAAGCAGAGGGCCAGTGCATCTGGCGTGTAGTGTAAAAGCGTGAATCCTGGAGAGACCCTGTGTTGATGCTGGGCCTGCAGTTTGTGTTCTCGAGCGCCGTTGCATCCATACTCACTGGATGAGCGCCGCTGTGCTTCTCACAAGTGACCAGATAGCCGTAGTTGCCAAAGTCTCATGGAACCCTGAAGACGACTACAGAGTGGGAGCTGAACGAGGGAGACTCTGCCGTTCTCAGTATGGAATTTCGTAGGAAGCGGGTGCGGGCCTAGGCTTGGGAAAGCTCAGCGTTCCTGCAGAAAGAGAGCACTCTGCAGCGTTCAACAACGTCGTGGACTGTTTCAAGACCTCCTTGCACAGGAGTCCGTGAAGGAAAGGTGGAAACCTTTTCACCTTGGAGGATGCATGGCACCCAAGCAAGGCAAGCTCCTTTACGAACGCCTTACTGCCGTCCCCCAGGAGAGCTGTCAGCGCGTTGCTGCGACTATTTCTGAGTGCGCCGAGCTAAGTGTACACGCAGATGTGTGCGGAAGGGAAAGGCCTGGCACCTCCTCACTGTACATCGGTAACCCATGTTGCATTGGAGCAAGTGTGTCGTCGCCTTGTGTTGGGGCTTGAGTGACGTTGAGTCTCATTCCGATACACTGCGGGTCTGCTTGGACCTGGCCTGTTCTCAACACCAAAGGGCAAGAGTGAACACGCACTTGACATCCAGGCTCCAGAGCTTGCCGTCTCCTAGCACGCACGAGCAGGTAGTCATGCAGCGGCAGCTTCTCTGGCCTTTGTAGTGTCCGCACACTTCCAGCTTCTCTGTGCAGTCTGTTTTGGCCGAGAAAAGCAGAGGGCCAGTGCATCTGGCGTGTAGTGTAAAAGCGTGAATCCTGGAGAGACCCTGTGTTGATGCTGGGCCTGCAGTTTGTGTTCTCGAGCGCCGTTGCATCCATACTCACTGGATGAGCGCTGCTGTGCTTCTCACAAGTGACCAGATAGCCGTAGTTGCCAAAGTCTCATGGAACCCTGAAGACGACTACAGAGTGGGAGCTGAACGAGGGAGACTCTGCCGTTCTCAGTATGGAATTTCGTAGGAAGCGGGTGCGGGCCTAGGCTTGGGAAAGCTCAGCGTTCCTGCAGAAAGAGAGCACTCTGCAGCGTTCAACAACGTCGTGGACTGTTTCAAGACCTCCTTGCACAGGAGTCCGTGAAGGAAAGGTGGAAACCTTTTCACCTTGGAGGATGCATGGCACCCAAGCAAGGCAAGCTCCTTTACGAACGCCTTACTGCCGTCCCCCAGGAGAGCTGTCAGCGCGTTGCTGCGACTATTTCTGAGTGCGCCGAGCTAGTGTACACGCTAGATGTGTGTGGGAAGGGAAAGGCCTGGCACCTCCTCACTGTACATCGGTAACCCATGTTGCATTGGAGCAAGTGTGTCGTCGCCTTGTGTGGGGCTTGAGTGACGTTGAGTCTCATTCCGATACACTGCGGGTCTGCTTGGACCTGGCCTGTTCTCAACACCAAAGGGCAAGAGTGAACACGCACTTGACATCCAGGCTCCAGAGCTTGCCGTCTCCTAGCACGCACGAGCAGGTAGTCATGCAGCGGCAGCTTCTCTGGCCTTTGTAGTGTCCGCACACTTCCAGCTTCTCTGTGCAGTCTGTTTTGGCCGAGAAAAGCAGAGGGCCAGTGCATCTGGCGTGTAGTGTAAAAGCGTGAATCCTGGAGAGACCCTGTGTTGATGCTGGGCCTGCAGTTTGTGTTCTCGAAGCGCCGTTGCATCCATACTCACTGGATGAGCGCCGGTGTGCTTCTCACAAGTGACCAGATAGCCGTAGTTGCCAAAGTCTCATGGAACCCTGAAGACGACTACAGAGTGGGAGCTGAACGAGGGAGACTCTGCCGTTCTCAGTATGGAATTTCGTAGGAAGCGGGTGCGGGCCTAGGCTTGGGAAAGCTCAGCGTTCCTGCAGAAAGAGAGCACTCTGCAGCGTTCAACAACGTCGTGGACTGTTTCTAGACCTCCTTGCACAGGAGTCCGTGAAGGAAAGGTGGAAACCTTTTCACCTTGGAGGATGCATGGCACCCAAGCAAGGCAAGCTCCTTACGAACGCCTTACTGCCGTCCCCCAGGAGAGCTGTCAGCGCGTTGCTGCGACTATTTCTGAGTGCGCCGAGCTAAGTTACACGCTAGATGTGTGGAAGGAAAGGCCTGGCACCTCCTCACTGTACATCGGTAACCCATGTTGCATTGGAGCAAGTGTGTCGTCGCCTTGTGTGGGGCTTGAGTGACGTTGAGTCTCATTCCGATACACTGCGGGTCTGCTTGGACCTGGCCTGTTCTCAACACCAAGGGCAAGAGTGAACACGCACTTGACATCCAGGCTCCAGAGCTTGCCGTTCTAGCACGCACGAGCAGGTAGTCATGCAGCGGCAGCTTCTCTGGCCTTTGTAGTGTCCGCACACTTCCAGCTTCTCTGTGCAGTCTGTTTTGGCCGAGAAAAGCAGAGGGCCAGTGCATCTGGCGTGTAGTGTAAAAGCGTGAATCCTGGAGAGACCCTGTGTTGATGCTGGGCCTGCAGTTTGTGTTCTCGAGCGCCGTTGCATCCATACTCACTGGATGATGCGCTGCTGTGCTTCTCAACAAGTGACCAGATAGCCGTAGTTGCCAAAGTCTCATGGAACCCTGAAGACGACTACAGAGTGGGAGCTGAACGAGGGAGACTCTGCCGTTCTCAGTATGGAATTTCGTAGGAAGCGGGTGCGGGCCTAGGCTTGGGAAAGCTCAGCGTTCCTGCAGAAAGAGAGCACTCTGCAGCGTTCAACAACGTCGTGGACTGTTTCTAGACCTCCTTGCACAGGAGTCCGTGAAGGAAAGGTGGAAACCTTTTCACCTTGGAGGATGCATGGCACCCAAGCAAGGCAAGCTCCTTTACGAACGCCTTACTGCCGTCCCCCAGGAGAGCTGTCAGCGCGTTGCTGCGACTATTTCTGAGTGCGCCGAGCTACGTGTACACGCAGATGTGTGTGGAAGGGAAAGCCTGGCACCTCCTCACTGTACATCGGTAACCCATGTTGCATTGGAGCAAGTGTGTCGTCGCCTTTGTGGGCTTGAGTGACGTTGAGTCTCATTCCGATACACTGCGGGTCTGCTTGGACCTGGCCTGTTCTCAACACCAAAGGGCAAGAGTGAACACGCACTTGACATCCAGGCTCCAGAGCTTGCCGTCTCCTAGCACGCACGAGCAGGTAGTCATGCAGCGGCAGCTTCTCTGGCCTTTGTAGTGTCCGCACACTTCCAGCTTCTCTGTGCAGTCTGTTTTGGCCGAGAAAAGCAGAGGGCCAGTGCATCTGGCGTGTAGTGTAAAAGCGTGAATCCTGGAGAGACCCTGTGTTGATGCTGGGCCTGCAGTTTGTGTTCTCGAGCGCCGTTGCATCCATACTCACTGGATGAGGCCGGTGTGCTTCTCACAAGTGACCAGATAGCCGTAGTTGCCAAAGTCTCATGGAACCCTGAAGACGACTACAGAGTGGGAGCTGAACGAGGGAGACTCTGCCGTTCTCAGTATGGAATTTCGTAGGAAGCGGGTGCGGGCCTAGGCTTGGGAAAGCTCAGCGTTCCTGCAGAAAGAGAGCACTCTGCAGCGTTCAACAACGTCGTGGACTGTTTCAGACCTCCTTGCACAGGAGTCCGTGAAGGAAAGGTGGAAACCTTTTCACCTTGGAGGATGCATGGCACCCAAGCAAGGCAAGCTCCTTTACGAACGCCTTACTGCCGTCCCCCAGGAGAGCTGTCAGCGCGTTGCTGCGACTATTTCTGAGTGCGCCGAGCTAAGTACACGTAGATGTGTGCGGAAGGGAAAGGCCTGGCACCTCCTCACTGTACATCGGTAACCCATGTTGCATTGGAGCAAGTGTGTCGTCGCCTTTGTGGGGTTGAGTGACGTTGAGTCTCATTCCGATACACTGCGGGTCTGCTTGGACCTGGCCTGTTCTCAACACCAAAGGGCAAGAGTGAACACGCACTTGACATCCAGGCTCCAGAGCTTGCCGTCTCCTAGCACGCACGAGCAGGTAGTCATGCAGCGGCAGCTTCTCTGGCCTTTGTAGTGTCCGCACACTTCCAGCTTCTCTGTGCAGTCTGTTTTGGCCGAGAAAAGCAGAGGGCCAGTGCATCTGGCGTGTAGTGTAAAAGCGTGAATCCTGGAGAGACCCTGTGTTGATGCTGGGCCTGCAGTTTGTGTTCTCGAAGCGCCGTTGCATCCATACTCACTGGATGAGCGCGCCGGTGTGCTTCTCACAAGTGACACAGATAGCCGTAGTTGCCAAAGTCTCATGGAACCCTGAAGACGACTACAGAGTGGGAGCTGAACGAGGGAGACTCTGCCGTTCTCAGTATGGAATTTCGTAGGAAGCGGGTGCGGGCCTAGGCTTGGGAAAGCTCAGCGTTCCTGCAGAAAGAGCACTCTGCAGCGTTCAACAGTCGTGGACTGTTTCAAGACCTCCTTGCACAGGAGTCCGTGAAGGAAAGGTGGAAACCTTTTCACCTTGGAGGATGCATGGCACCCAAGCAAGGCAAGCTCCTTTACGAACGCCTTACTGCCGTCCCCCAGGAGAGCTGTCAGCGCGTTGCTGCGACTATTTCTGAGTGCGCCGAGCTAAGTGTACACGTAAGATGTGTGCGGAAGGGAAAGGCCTGGCACCTCCTCACTGTACATCGGTAACCCATGTTGCATTGGAGCAAGTGTGTCGTCGCCTTGTGGGGCTTGAGTGACGTTGAGTCTCATTCCGATACACTGCGGGTCTGCTTGGACCTGGCCTGTCTCAACACCAAAGGGCAAGAGTGAACACGCACTTGACATCCAGGCTCCAGAGCTTGCCTCTCCTAGCACGCACGAGCAGGTAGTCATGCAGCGGCAGCTTCTCTGGCCTTTGTAGTGTCCGCACACTTCCAGCTTCTCTGTGCAGTCTGTTTTGGCCGAGAAAAGCAGAGGGCCAGTGCATCTGGCGTGTAGTGTAAAAGCGTGAATCCTGGAGAGACCCTGTGTTGATGCTGGGCCTGCAGTTTGTGTTCTCGAGCGCCGTTGCATCCATACTCACTGGATGATGCGGCTGTGTCTCTCAAGTGACCAGATAGCCGTAGTTGCCAAAGTCTCATGGAACCCTGAAGACGACTACAGAGTGGGAGCTGAACGAGGGAGACTCTGCCGTTCTCAGTATGGAATTTCGTAGGAAGCGGGTGCGGGCCTAGGCTTGGGAAGCTCAGCGTTCCTGCAGAAAGAGAGCACTCTGCAGCGTTCAACAACGTCGTGGACTGTTTCAGACCTCCTTGCACAGGAGTCCGTGAAGGAAAGGTGGAAACCTTTTCACCTTGAGGATGCATGGCACCCAAGCAAGGCAAGCTCCTTTACGAACGCCTTACTGCCGTCCCCCAGGAGAGCTGTCAGCGCGTTGCTGCGGACTATTTCTGAGTGCGCCGAGCTAAGTGTACACGTAGATGTGTGCGGAAGGGAAAGGCTGGCACCTCCTCACTGTACATCGGTAACCCATGTTGCATTGGAGCAAGTGTGTCGTCGCCTTGTGTGGGGCTTGAGTGACGTTGAGTCTCATTCCGATACACTGCGGGTCTGCTTGGACCTGGCCTGTTCTCAACACCAAAGGGCAAGAGTGAACACGCACTTGACATCCAGGCTCCAGAGTTTGAGTGACGTTGAGTCTCATTCCGATCATCTGCGGGTCTGCTTGGACCAGGCCCTGTTTCCACACCAAAGGGCAAGAGTGAACGCGCATTGACATCCAGGCTCCAGAGCTTTCCGTCTCCTAGCACGCACGAGCAGGTAGTCATGCAGCGGCAGCTTTCTGGCCTTTGTAGTGTCCGCACACTTCCAGCTTCTCTGTGCAGTCTGTTTTGGCCGAGAAAAGCAGAGGCCCAGTGCATCTGGCTTGTAGTGTAAAAGCGTGAATCCTGGAGAGACCCTGTGTTGATGCTGGGCCTGCAGTTTGTGTTCTCGAGCGCCGTTGCATCCATACTCACTGGATTGCGCTGGTGTGCTTCTCACAAGTGACCAGATAGCCGTAGTTGCCAAAGTCTCATGGAACCCTGAAGACGACTACAGAGTGGGAGCTGAACGAGGGAGACTCTGCCGTTCTCAGTATGGAATTTCGTAGGAAGCGGGTGCGGGCCTAGCTTGGGAAAGCTCAGCGTTCCTGCAGAAAGAGAGCACTCTGTAGCGTTCAACAACGTCGTGGACTGTTTCAAGACCTCCTTGCACAGGAGTCCGTGAAGGAAAGGTGGAAAACCTTTTCACCTTGGAGGATGCATGGCACCCAAGCAAGGCAAGCTCCTTTACGAACGCCTTACTGCCGTCCCCAGGAGAGCTGTCAGCGCGTTGCTGCGACTATTTCTGAGTGCGCCGAGCTAAGTGTCACGTAGATGTGTGCGGAAGGGAAAGGCCTGGCACCTCCTCACTGTACATCGGTAACCCATGTTGCATTGGAGCAAGTGTGTCGTCGCCTTTGTGGGGTTGAGTGACGTTGAGTCTCATTCCGATACACTGCGGTCTGCTTGGACCTGGCCTGTTCTCAACACCAAAGGGCAAGAGTGAACACGCACTTGACATCCAGGCTCCAGAGCTTGCCGTCTCCTAGCACGCACGAGCAGGTAGTCATGCAGCGGCAGCTTCTCTGGCCTTTGTAGTGTCCGCACACTTCCAGCTTCTCTGTGCAGTCTGTTTTGGCCGAGAAAAGCAGAGGCCAGTGCATCTGGCGTGTAGTGTAAAAGCGTGAATCCTGGAGAGACCCTGTGTTGATGCTGGGCCTGCAGTTTGTGTTCTCGAAGCGCCGTTGCATCCATACTCACTGGATGAGGCGCGGTGTGCTTCTCACAAGTGACCAGATAGCCGTAGTTGCCAAAGTCTCATGGAACCCTGAAGACGACTACAGAGTGGGAGCTGAACGAGGGAGACTCTGCCGTTCTCAGTATGGAATTTCGTAGGAAGCGGGTGCGGGCCTAGGCTTGGGAAAGCTCAGCGTTCCTGCAGAAAGAGAGCACTCTGCAGCGTTCAACAACTCGTGGACTGTTTCAAGACCTCCTTGCACAGGAGTCCGTGAAGGAAAGGTGGAAACCTTTTCACCTTGGAGGATGCATGGCACCCAAGCAAGGCAAGCTCCTTTACGAACGCCTTACTGCCGTCCCCAGGAGAGCTGTCAGCGCGTTGCTGCGACTATTTCTGAGTGCGCCGAGCTAAGTGTACACGCTAGATGTGTGCGGAAGGAAAGGCCTGGCACCTCCTCACTGTACATCGGTAACCCATGTTGCATTGGAGCAAGTGTGTCGTCGCCTTTGTGGGGCTTGAGTGACGTTGAGTCTCATTCCGATACACTGCGGGTCTGCTGGACCTGGCCTGTTCTCAACACCAAAGGGCAAGAGTGAACACGCACTTGACATCCAGGCTCCAGAGCTTGCCGTCTCCTAGCACGCACGAGCAGGTAGTCATGCAGCGGCAGCTTCTCTGGCCTTTGTAGTGTCCGCACACTTCCAGCTTCTCTGTGCAGTCTGTTTTGGCCGAGAAAAGCAGAGGGCCAGTGCATCTGGCGTGTTGTAAAAGCGTGAATCCTGGGAGACCCGTGTTGATGCTGGGCCTGCAGTTTGTGTTCTCGAGCGCCGTTGCATCCATACTCACTGGATGATGCGTTGCTGTTTCTCACAAGTGACCAGATAGCCGTAGTTGCCAAAGTCTCATGGAACCCTGAAGACGACTACAGAGTGGGAGCTGAACGAGGGAGACTCTGCCGTTCTCAGTATGGAATTTCGTAGGAAGCGGGTGCGGGCCTAGGCTTGGGAAAGCTCAGCGTTCCTGCAGAAAGAGAGCACTCTGCAGCGTTCAACAACGTCGTGGACTGTTTCAAGACCTCCTTGCACAGGAGTCCGTGAAGGAAAGGTGGAAACCTTTTCACCTTGGAGGATGCATGGCACCCAAGCAAGGCAAGCTCCTTTACGAACGCCTTACTGCCGTCCCCCAGGAGAGCTGTCAGCGCGTTGCTGCGACTATTTCTGAGTGCGCCGAGCTAAGTGTACACGTAGATGTGTGCGGAAGGGAAAGGCCTGGCACCTCCTCACTGTACATCGGTAACCCATGTTGCATTGGAGCAAGTGTGTCGTCGCCTTGTGTGGGGCTTGAGTGACGTTGAGTCTCATTCCGATACACTGCGGGTCTGCTTGGACCTGGCCTGTTCTCAACACCAAAGGGCAAGAGTGAACACGCACTTGACATCCAGGCTCCAGAGCTTGCCGTCTCCTAGCACGCACGAGCAGAGCAGTAGTCATGCAGCGGCAGCTTCTCTGGCCTTTGTAGTGTCCGCACACTTCCAGCTTCTCTGTGCAGTCTGTTTTGGCCGAGAAAAGCAGAGGCCAGTGCATCTGGCGTGTAGTGTAAAGCGTGAATCCTGGAGAGACCCTGTGTTGATGCTGGGCCTGCAGTTTGTGTTCTCGAGCGCCGTTGCATCCATACTCACTGGATGATGCGCTGGTGTGCTTCTCACAAGTGACCAGATAGCCGTAGTTGCCAAAGTCTCATGGAACCCTGAAGACGACTACAGAGTGGGAGCTGAACGAGGGAGACTCTGCCGTTCTCAGTATGGAATTTCGTAGGAAGCGGGTGCGGGCCTAGGCTTGGGAAAGCTCAGCGTTCCTGCAGAAAGAGAGCACTCTGCAGCGTTCAACAACGTCGTGGAGTGTTTTCTAAGACCTCCTTGCACAGGAGTCCGTGAAGGAAAGGTGGAAACCTTTTCACCTTGGAGGATGCATGGCACCCAAGCAAGGCAAGCTCCTTTACGAACGCCTTACTGCCGTCCCCCAGGAAGCTGTCAGCGCGTTGCTGCGACTATTTCTGTGTGCGCCGAGCTACGTGTACACGCAAGATGTGTGGAAGGAAAGCCTGGCACTCCTCACTGTACATCGGTAACCCATGTTGCATTGGAGCAAGTTGTGTCGTCGCCTTGTGTGGGGCTTGAGTGACGTTTGAGTCTCATTCCGATACACTGCGGGTCTGCTTGGACCTGGCCTGTTCTCAACACCAAAGGGCAAGAGTGAACACGCACTTGACATCCAGGCTCCAGAGCTTGCCGTCTCCTAGCACGCACGAGCAGGTAGTCATGCAGCGGCAGCTTCTCTGGCCTTTGTAGTGTCCGCACACTTCCAGCTTCTCTGTGCAGTCTGTTTTCCGAGAAAAGCAGAGGGCCAGTGCATCTGGCGTGTAGTGTAAAAGCGTGAATCCTGGAGACCCTGTGTTGATGCTGGGCCTGCAGTTTGTGTTCTCGAGCGCCGTTGCATCCATACTCACTGGATGATGCGCCGCTGTGCTTCTCACAAGTGACCAGATAGCCGTAGTGCCAAAGTCTCATGGAACCCTGAAGACGACTACAGAGTGGGAGCTGAACGAGGAGACTCTGCCGTTCTCAGTATGGAATTTCGTAGGAAGCGGGTGCGGGCCTAGGCTTGGGAAAGCTCAGCGTTCCTGCAGAAAGAGAGCACTCTGCAGCGTTCAACAACGTCGTGGAGTGTTTCTAGACCTCCTTGCACAGGAGTCCGTGAAGGAAAGGTGGAAACCTTTTCACCTTGGAGGATGCATGGCACCCAAGCAAGGCAAGCTCCTTTACGAACGCCTTACTGCCGTCCCCAGGAGAGCTGTCAGCGCGTTGCTGCGACTATTTCTGAGTGCGCCGAGCTAAGTGTACACGTAGAGTGTGGGAAGGGAAAGGCCTGGCACCTCCTCACTGTACATCGGTAACCCATGTTGCATTGGAGCAAGTGTGTCGTCGCCTTGTGTGGGGCTTGAGTGACGTTGAGTCTCATTCCGATACACTGCGGGTCTGCTTGGACCTGGCCTGTTCTCAACACCAAAGGGCAAAGTGAACACGCACTTGACATCCAGGCTCCAAGATTGAGTGACGTTGAGTCTCATTCCCGATACACTGCGGGTCTGCTTGGACCAGTGTCTCTCACACCAGGGCAAGAGTGAACACGCACTTGACCATCCAGGCTCAGCTTCCCCTCTTCTAGCACGCACGAGCAGGTAGTCATGCAGCGGCAGCTTCTCTGGCCTTTGTAGTGTCCGCATACTTCCAGCTTCTCTGTGCAGTCTGTTTTGGCCGAGAAAAGCAGAGGGCCAGTGCATCTGGCGTGTAGTGTACAAAGTGAATCCTGGAGAGACCCTGTGTTGATGCTGGGCCTGCAGTTTGGTTCTCGAAGCGCCGTTGCATCCATACTCACTGGAGAGGCGCCGGTGTGCTTCTCAGAAGTGACCAGATAAGCCGTAGTTGCCAAAGTCTCATGGAACCCTGAAGACGACTACAGTGGGTGGAGCTGAACGAGGGAGACTCTGCCGTTCTCAGTATGGAATTTCGTAGGAAGCGGGTGCGGCCTAGGCTTGGAACAAGCTCAGCTTCCTGCAGAAGATGGAGACTCTGCAGCGTTCAACAACGTCGTGGACTGTTTCTAGACCCCTTGCACAGGAGTCCGTG